>JANGFH010000674.1:0-10669 GCA_025758715.1 Glaciozyma martinii | reverse complement strand
GCTTTCGCGGAGCTCGAGCGAGCTGAGCTCTTCCTCCGCCCACGACTCGCTGCGATGGACGACTCTCTCTGCTCTGGCTGCCACCTCAAGGCTACGCTACGCTGCTCGAGGTGCCACTCTGCTGGTGTGAACGTGTTCTACTGCGGTGCGAAGCATCAGAAAGCCGTTAGTCCTCGCCTTCCACGTTCCTCCCTTCGCGCGACGCCGACCGCTACTCGCTCGCAGCTCTGGCCGACGCACAAGTGGTTTTGCGGGAAAGGCGGAAAGGCGAGCAGCTGTACTCGCAGCCTCCTCTGTCAGGCCCGGAAACTACACACGTCGCGGTGAAGCTCAAGCGTGAGTCCGGCGCGAGAGGACGCTCGACACGGAATCGTTGACGAGTGGAGCAAAAGTACAGGACTTACCTTGCAGGAAGAGATGCTGCAAATGATTCCAGCGGACGTCGAGGGAAGAGGTGAGTATCCCCCAGCGTTGCGCTCCAGAGAGCTGAACAGGGCTCTCGCAGATGCCCTCACACGCCAGGCTGCCCAGCAAAGCGCTCAGGCGGTTCTTGGCGGAGTACTGAGAGATTTTCGAGAGCTTTGGGAGTTCCGCTGGCAATTCCAAGCGCTCACCGACGCCGTGGACCACTTCGACGCCGGACCTTCGCTCCGCCCCTTCTCCGACTCGCTCGTCTTTCTTGGAAACATCGATACCCTCATTTCGAAGCCCCTTGCAACCGTATCCGACTACCTCAAGGCGGGTCTCATCTTCTTCACGATGCTGGACAGCGCGCGCCGCCTGGGGGGAGAGCCGATCGACCGAGAGCAGATGGAGGCGCTGGCGGAGAGGGTCGAGGTCGCTGACAAGGCGGCCGAGGGAAAGGACGGAGGTGGATTGGTGATGGAGGGGTTGAGGGACTTTCAGAGCCAGCTGCCGGAGCTGTTGCCGCATCTTTGAGCGGGGTGGGGCCAAGCTTGGAATGGAGCGAGCAATTTGGGCGAGGGAACGAACCGAGTGGAGCGAGTGAGAGCAGGTTTCAAAGAGCGCAGAGTACTAGAGCAGCGATCATCAGCGGGAAGAACTCCCCCAAAGCCACCAGCGTTCCAGCTCGCCACCCTCCAATCCCAGTTCTCGACCTCGCAGCTCGCTCATCCCCACTCCTCCATCTCGTTTCCTTGCGCAGCGCACCCCGCAGTAGATGCCTCCGTCCCGAGCTTCCCTCGCGAGTACCAGCACTCCAGCAAGGTAGCTCCGACGCGAACTTGGCAAGGCGCTCGATCGTCGGCTCTGCACCAGTACTTTGTCGGTCGGCGTCCACATGGCGAAGGGTGTGAGTTCGAGATCGGTGAGGGAGGGGAAGGTCGAGTCGATTCGGAAGGGGGGAGGAGCTCGAAGTGGGTGCGGAGGGAAATGTCCGAGGGAGGGGGTTTGTGTTGTTGCTTGGAAGAGGGCCGAACGGAGCAAGAGAGTGAAAGGCATTCGCTGTACGAGTGTCGTCCTTCTTGACGCTGGCGAGTTCGGCTCAGCGCTCCTTGCCAGCGAACGCGATCCATCCACCCTCTCCAGTCCGCCGCCGTTCTCTGCGAAGGACGAGAATGATCAGTAGAGAACCATTATTAGCAATCGAACCTCGCAACCGGTCGTGCCCTAGCACTCTCCTTACGCTGTAGGCAAGCGAGGCCTCCCCTCGTTGAGCTCTCAAACCCAGCAAGCGTCACGGCGAGCTCTCCCTCCGTCCTTGCTGCGGCTCTCGTCAAAGATGAAAGGAGAAGCTGGGAGAATCAAAAGGAGGCCTTAACGGAGCCATTGGGAGCTTGGAGAGGCTGGCGAACGACGGAGCAGCGGGTGAGTCGAGCAGGTGGAGGAAGCAGAACGATGCCTCTGCGAGCCAGACGGTCAGCTGGGGTGGTTGGGAGCCATTGCAAGACTTACAGCAGCAGTTCAGACTCTTCCACGACGAGATCAGTCCAACCGAAGTGAGTGTCGAAGGGAGAGGAGCGACACGACGACCTTCCATCCCTTGTCTCCCTACTCAACCTCCAGGCCCTTCAGAACAGCAGTCGAGGAGCTGCCTACCACCCCACCGACTTCTACTCGCTCCCGTCGGCTTGCCCCAGCTCCCGGCCAACGCTCACGGCGCCCCCACTCCCTCCAGCACGCACCTTCGCCTCCTCCTGGTCGTCCAGCTTATGGCCCAGTCCCCTTCTTGAATGGCGACAACACCCACCTCCTCCTCCTTTCCAGCATCACCACCCTCACCGTCAAACCCGCCTTCCCCAGACCAGCGCGACGTCCCCCTCCTCCGACTCGACTCCCCCGCGCAGCAGAAGCGCCGACGAGGACCGGCAACGCCTACCTCCCTTCAAGCCTCAGATCGCGATCGCATGGCAGCAGGAAGCTCCTCAGGCCGCGAGAGTCTCATCTCCAACTCCAGCGCCGGCCAACCGCCGCGAGAACGCAAGCAGTCGAACCCCCTCTCTCAGTTTAGGTCCAACAACTCTCTGAGGTCGAGTGCAGCTTCCTCGAGTGCGACAGCGCGGACGAGTGGAGCTGGAGCTGGACCGTTAGGGAGAGGGAGGGCAGGACTATCGGTGAATCCAAAGGGGAAGGATCGCTACTCGGACGCGCCGGATGACGACGAGGTGGACCTCCTCACGGGGCAGCAGGCGTTACGTGGAGCAGGAGAGTCGGATGGGGAGTTTGATGAGGGATGGGCTGAAGATCTACCGAGGGAAGAGGAGGAGATCCAGGGGCTGCTGGCGGGTGACAAGGTGAGCTGAGCTCTGAGCGAATGCTAGGGAGGGACTGGAGCTGACGGCGTCCTGCAGGCGTACAAGCCTAAGCCCAAGGCCAAGGGAGTCGCCGTATCCATCACTTCTACCGGTAAAGCCACCACCAAGTTCCGCACGATCCCCTTTAACAGCACCGACAAGAAGAGCAAGTTCCCTCCCAACCTCGTCCGCAATCAGAAGTACAACGTCGCCACCTTCCTCCCCCTCGTCCTCTACGAACAGTTCAAGTTCTTTTTCAACCTCTACTTCCTCCTCGTCGCCCTCTCCCAGTTCGTCCCCGCTCTGCGCATCGGCGAGTCCCTTTCCTCTCCACACAATCGCTCCCACTCACCCCTCTCCAGGCTTCCTCGCAACCTACGTCGTCCCCCTCGCTTTCGTCCTCGCCGTCACAATAGGGAAAGAAGCGTTCGACGACTGGAAGCGCTACCTCCGCGACGCCTCGGCCAACTCGACCCTCTACCAAACCCTCGACCCGACCTCTTCCCGCGCCCACCCCAACTCGCACCACAATGCCTCGGCCACCTCCGTCGAAGAAGGTCTCACGCCCGTCAGGGCTACTCCCTCGAGCAAGCTCAAGGTCGGCGACCTCGTCCTCCTCGAGAAGAACGAGCGAGTCCCAGCCGACATGCTCCTCCTCCGTACCTCTGACCCCTCGGGCTCATGCTTCGTTCGCACGGACCAACTGGACGGAGAGACGGACTGGAAGTTGCGCGTGGCGGTCGAGCGGACGCAGAGCCTTCGGAACGACGGGGAGCTCCTCAGTGTCGAAGGAGAGGTGTACGCCGATCCGCCGACGAAGGACATCCATACTTTTATTGGGACGATCACGCTGCGATCGTTGCCAAGTGCGGTGCTGGTGCAGGAGGAGGCGGAGGAGGACTTTACGGCGGTGCATCGCGTGGAGCCGCTGACGGCAGAGAACATGCTGTGGGCGAACACGGTGCTGGCGGCGGGGAGTGCGGTGGGACTTGTCGTGTATACGGGGAAGGAGACGCGCGCGGTCATGAACACCAGTCAGCCGGGTACGAAGACGGGGTTGCTCGATCTCGAGATCAACAGGCTTGCGAAGGTGCGTTTTTTGTTCTTCTTGCGAGGCTTGGAGGAGTGGGAGCTGATGCGAGTTCGTGTTGCAGATTCTTTGCGCTGTCACTTTCGCCCTTTCAGTCATTCTTGTCGCGCTCAACGGCTTCCGAGGATGGTGGTACATCTACGTCTTCCGATTCCTCATCCTCTTCTCCTCCATCATCCCCATCTCGTTCGTCTTTTTTCGCCGCGCGAGGAAAGAGCGGAGGCTGACGCTCCTCCTGCCCGCAGGCTTCGCGTCAACCTCGACATGGGCAAGACCGTCTACGCGCACCAGATCATGCACGACCCCGAGATCCCAGGAACGATCGTGCGAACGAGTACGCTGCCCGAGGAGCTGGGTCGGATCGAGTACCTCCTGAGCGACAAGACGGGGACGCTGACGCAGAATGGTGAGCTGAGCCTGCTCGGGGTCTGGGAGAGCTTTGCTGATGCGTTGGGATCGCAGAGATGGAGCTGAAGAAGCTGCATTTGGGAACGATGTCGTACGCTGTCGATTCGATGGACGAAGTGTCGCATCAGCTGGCGACGGCGCTTGGAGTACCACCGGTCGCTGGTTCGTCGTTTTTGCCAGCTCCCGCAACCCCCGCTTACGCTCGTTGAACAGACGGCACCAAGACTGGGACACACGGACGAACAGCAAGTATGCCCACTGGCGTAGCTCTCGCCACTCGCGGTCGTCGAGACATGTCCTCGCGCGTCAAGGACGTCGTGCTCGCTCTGGGTCTCTGCCACAACGTGCGTCTTGCTCTCTCAACCTCTCGAGTACCGACTAACCCCACATCGCCGCAGGTCACTCCAGCCGTCGACGACGATGGGTCAATCACCTACCAAGCCTCCTCCCCCGACGAGGTCGCCATCGTCCGCTGGACCGAATCCGTCGGCCTCACCCTCTCCGCCCGCGACCGCACGACCATGTCTCTCCGCACTACCGCCGGCCAAGTCCTCTCGTTCGACATTCTCGAAGTCTTCCCCTTCACCTCTGAATCGAAGCGAATGGGAATCGTGATTCGGGACCGGCAGACGGGCGACATCACCTTCTTCCAGAAAGGCGCCGACGTCGTCATGGCCAAGATTGTGGCGTATAACGACTGGCTCGAGGAGGAGTGCGGCAACATGGCGAGGGAGGGGTTGCGCACGCTCGTCATGGCGCGCAAGAGGCTTAGCGAGGAGTCGTGGAAGGCTTTCGAGGAGGGGTACCGCGAGGCGAGGGTTTCGCTTGGGGATAGGAACGAGGCGATCGCAAGCGTTATTGCCGAGTACCTGGAGAAGGACCTCGAGTTGCTCGGCGTGACGGGCGTCGAGGACAAGTTGCAGGACGACGTCAAGGGGACGATCGAGCTGTTGAGGAACGCGGGGATCAAGATCTGGATGCTCACGGGCGACAAGATTGAGACGGCGACTTGTATTGCCATCTCGACCAAGCTCGTCGCGCGGAATCAGTACATTCACCAGATTGCCAAGCGTGCGTCCTTTCTTTCCTCTTCCTTCCCTTCGCTCGCTAACGGCTTTTGCAGTCAAATCCCCTGCCGAAGCTCGCGACGAGCTCGAGTTCCTTCAAACGAAGCTCGACTGCTGCCTTGTCATCGACGGCGAATCTCTCCAGGTGCGTCCTGTTCTCTGCCTCCTCGAACACAGCTAACAGCACCCCCTGCAGCTCTGCATCGAGCACTTTCGAGACGACTTTATCGAGCTCACGACAAAGCTCTCCGCCGTCGTCGCTTGCCGCTGCTCGCCGACTCAGAAGGCCGACGTTGCGCGCCTTATTCGTGCGCACACGAAGAAGCGCGTCTGCTGTATCGGCGATGGCGGGAACGATGTCTCGATGATCCAAGCCGCCGACGTCGGTGCGTTCTTTCCCTTCTCCTTCCTTCGTTCTTTGCTGATCAGTGGTGCAGGCGTCGGAATCGTCGGAAAGGAAGGAAGGCAGGCGTCGCTCGCTGCCGACTTCTCCATCACCCAGTTCAGCTACCTCACCAAGCTGCTCGTTTGGCACGGACGGAACTCGTACAAGCGTTCTGCGAAGCTGGCGCAGTTCGTCATCCATCGAGGTCTTATCATTTCCGTCATCCAAGGTCCGTCGTTCCTCCTCTCCTCTCACCTTCTCGACGCCAACAAACTCCTGCAGCCGTCTTCTCCTCCGTCTTCTACTTGTGCGTTCCTTTTGCTCCTTGCGTCAAGGCAAGAACTGATCCCTCGCAGCTCCCCGATCGCCATCTACCAAGGCTGGCTCATGGTGGGCTACGCGACGGCCTACACGATGCTCCCCGTATTTTCGCTCGTACTGGATCGGGACGTCAACGAGGACGTCGCGCTGCTGTACCCCGAGCTGTACAAGGAGTTGACCAAGGTCCGTTCCGCTCCCTTTCCGCCGTTCTGCTCGTGCTGATGCTGGAGAATCGCAGGGACGCTCGCTCTCGTACAAGACCTTCTTCACCTGGCTCATGATCAGCGTCTACCAAGGTCCGCCCTTTCCTCCTCCTCCTCCCCGAGCCGCGCTAACCATTTGCGACGCACAGGCGGAGCGATCATGATCGCCTCGCTCGTCCTGTTCGAGAACGAGTTTATCAACATCGTCTCCATCTCGTTCACCGCCCTCGTCCTCAACGAACTCATCATGGTCGCCGTAGAGGTTCAGACCTGGCACACGCTTATGATCCTCTCGGAGGTCTTCACGCTCGGGTTATACGTCGTTTCAATCCTCTTTCTCCCCGAGTACTTCGGTGCGTTCCTCCTCTCCCTCCCAAGGACGAGCAGTGCTGACCTGTGCGACGACAGACCTCTCTTTCGTCCTCTCCCCGCCCTTCGTATGGAAAGTAGCCCTCATCGTCGCCATCTCCGCTGCGCCGCTCTGGGTCATCAAAGTCCTCAAGGGCAAGTTTGCGCCGACGCAGTATGCAAAGTTGAGGGATTTTTAGGAGGAGGTCGCAATAGAGCTGGGAGGTTTTCGCAGGAAGCAGGAGGGCGGGAGAGAGCAGGGTTCGGAGGGAGCAGTACTCGGGAGCAGAGTTCGGCGCGGAGTGGATGGGTGCGAGGCCTTGCTATTGCGAGTCAGGGATTGTCCGAGTGGATCCCCCTCTTTTCTCCTTTCTCCTCTGTCCTTGATGGGGACGTCGTTCTACCGCGTTCGAGGAGCGAGTTCAATGGAGTCCCTCGCCGCCCATTCCTCCGAGCTGGCCGTCCCGCTCCTTCGACACGCGTGCGACGTATGTTCTTGAGATGATGTTGACTGGGTCGTGCGAAAAGGAGAGACGAGGAGGGGAGGAGGGGAGGAGGGGAGGAGGGGAGGAGGGGAGGAGGGGAGGAGGGCGAAGGGGAGGGTTGAGAGGTGGGGAACGCACGTCAGCGTGGGTGGTAAACAGGAGGAGGGAGAGAACGTACAAGCCTCAAGGAACCGATCCGTACACCGAGTGATGCAGCCCTCGTCGGCGCTCGAGAGTGCCGTTCCAGGCTTGGTGATGCATCGAGCAAAGCTGCGTTGGTCCTCGTCAGCTGACGTTCCCTCTCCAGCACAGTAACCATCCTCCTGCCCACGCCTGCTCCCCTGCTCGCCTCGAGCATCCCAGGGCAGGCAGGTAGAGGTGGCAACGAAGGAAACGCGAACGCACCACTTGTCGTTCATCTTGCTGACGAGCTCCTGCGCGTTGGCGAGAGCGAGCTGCTGGCGGACCTCGGTCATGACCTGCTGCTTGCGTGCCTCGGCATCGGCGGCGGGGACGGGAGCACGGGAGAGGAAACTGGAGGAGGAGGAGGAGTTAGTTCGAGGTGGAGAGATCGGAGGAAGCAGCGGCTGGGCCTGGTTCGAGCTGAGGGTTCCACCAGGAGCCGTATGGGACTTACGAGGACATTTTAAGAGAGTAACTGAGTGAGGAGGAGTGGGGAGGACGACAAGAGGGCGGCAGGCTGGGGAACGACCTTGTCGCTCGCCCGCCGACCCTCTTTCCCTCTTACAACCTCACCAGATTCTTCAAAACAATGTCAGAGCAACAGTCTTCCGGTACGCCTCCTTCCAGCCTTCACCTCCAGCGCCAGCCCTAGTCCCCCGCCTTCCAACCATCCTTCCCGCACCAGTCGAACCCTTTTTCTTCCACTCGACCCTTTTCAGTTCTCGACGCCCGTCCACGACTCATGGTCGACTAACGGACGACGGGCTGAGGTCCCTTCGATGCCTGGAGCGATTAGTGACCGGATGGGGAGCGACTGGCGACCTGAGCGACGAGATCGAACCAGCAGGGCAACGTGTTTGTACCGCCCAGCGACTGCCATCGCGGCTTTCGACCCTTCCGCCTGCGCCTGCTCAACCCTTACGGTCTACACTCGCCTTACGCCTTACGCCACTGCCACACCCACCTGTCACCCTGCCCCCCACCCAGCCATCTCAGCATCCCAGCATTCTTCCCGCCATCACAACCTTGTACACGCCCCGCCTCCAACTCACCAATCGCACCCTCGCCTCGAACCGCCAACTTACGCCCCTCCTCCCCACCAACAGAATGGGTCGCCCCCGCCGCCAACGCCGACGAGGCTCCCCGCCGCTCTCAGTCGCCCCGCGCCGAGGCCAGGAGGAGCAGGAGTCGCAGCCCCATGAGGGTTGACTCGTCGCGCGATGAGAGCCGTGGAGAGGACAGGAGGGATGACAGGCCCGTTGAGAGGAGGGACGACAACCGTGGTCGGTGAGTCGCGCTCCCTTCCCTTCTCCCCTTGCTTCTCCCCCCACCCTGTTGGCGCCTATTCCTCCCTAGTCGCCTTCCTCCCCTCTCGACCCCCCGTTGACTTGCTCCTCCTCAGCCCCCAGCAGCAGGGAGGAGGCAACAACCCCGGCAACAACCTCCACGTTAGCGGTCTCTCGACCCGCGTCGACGACCGCGACCTCGACGAGGCGTTTAGCAAGTTCGGCCGCGTACGTCCCTCCCCTTCCCCTTCCCCTCGCGCCGCCAAAGAAAACTCGCTCACGCTCCCTCCCCCAGATCGACAAGTGCCAAGTCATGCGCGACCCCCACACCAAGGAGTCTCGCGGCTTCGCCTTTGTCACGATGGAGACCCCCGAAGAGGCTGACGCCGCCATCGCTGGCCTCAACGCCGTCGAGCTCATGGGCCGAGTCATGAACGTCGAGAGGGCCCGTCGCGGCCGCGCCAGGACTCGTTCGTCTCCTCCCTCCTCCCCCTCCCTTCCTCACTAACCTCCTCCCTCCCGCTACAGCCACTCCCGGACAGTACCACGGTCCTCCTAAGAAAGGTCCGCCCTCTCCGCCTCCTCGCTCCTCAACGCAGCTTGCTAACCCCGCGCCGTGCCGTACAAGAAGACTTTGGCGGAAACCGTCCTTACGAGCCCTCGCGCGGAGCTCCCTACGGAGGAGGAGGAGGAGGAGGAGGAGGTTACGGCGGAGATCGTCGTGACGACCGTCGCGATTACGGACGCGACGCGTACGGCGGAGGAGGAGGAGGAGGAGGGTACGCGGTCCCGATGAGGGAGGACCCTAGGGGACCTAGGAGGGAGGAGAGGAGGTACGATGATAGGCGTGGAGATGATAGGCGCGGGGATGGGAGGGGGGAGAGGAGGTACGAGGAGCCTAGGGGAGGACGCGATGAGAGGGGGTACGGTGGAAGGTACTGAGCTTGCGCGCCGCGCGTAGCAGCGGGGGGAGAAATATGATTTGCTTTGTTTCGACGTTGCGGGCGAGTGGGTTGCTCTGCGCTTGAGGAGGTGGGGAGGTTGCGAGGGACTGCTCTTCCTGTTGAGTCGCTGGAGGCAGGTAGGCCGGTCGTTTTTCTTCGCAAGGCTCTCGCGCGCTGCTTTCTTCGAACTCTGCTCTCACTTGCTACTTGCTCCACGTAGCTCTTTCTCCCGCCCAGGTATTCCAAGCTTGCCCACACCCCGCTCAAAGATGCTCCAACAGCTCCGGCAGCTCCCTCTGAAAGTCCCTCAATCCCTCCATCACCATTTCGCTTCCGTCCTCCCCCTCCGCTGCCTTGGCAGCGACCTCGACCCTCTTCGCCAGCGCCTCCATCTGCTCTCGCTCGACCGGCTCTCCTCCAGGGCGGCGCGCGCTGTCCAGCATCGTGAAGAAGATGAGACCGGACTTGAGGCAGTCGGGCACGGTCGCAAGGGGCGTCGATATGAGGGTATCGATGTTTCCAAGACAGATGAGCGAGTCGGAGAAGGGGCGGAGCGAGGGTCCAGCGTCGAAGTGCTCCTCGATGTCGGGAGGCCCTTGGAATAGCCAGCGGAACGCCCAGATCACTCGGTAATCGTCCTTCACTCTTTCGAGAACCTCCTGAGTACTCTCCTCGGAAACTTGGCGGGCGATAGCGTCTGCGAGCGCCCTCTTTAGCTCTCCAGAGCTCAACGTTCGTCCCCGGATGCTCACCTCGGTCCTCGGTCTCCTCCGGGATACTTGGTAGCATCTCTTCCTGCAAGGTAAGTCCGGTATCATCTGCTGCAATCCTCAGTACGTTCCATGTCGAGCATCCTCCCGCGTTCGACTCACGCCTCGACTTCACCGCGACGTGTGATTTCCGCTCGAGAAAGAGGAGGCTGCGAGTACAGCTGGTCCCCCTTGCCGCAGAGCCAATTGTGCGTAGGCCAGAGCTGCGAGGGAGCACCTGTCAGCGCCGCGAAGGGAGGAACGTGGAAGGCGAAGACTCACGGCTTTCTGGTGCCTCGCACCGCAGTAGAACACGTTCACACCAGCAGAGTGGCACCTCGAGCAGCGTAGCGTAGCCTTGAGGTGGCAGCCAGAGCAGAGAGAGTCGTCCATCGCAGCGAGTCGTGGGCGGAGGAAGAGCTCAGTTCGCTCGAGCTCCGCGAAAGC
>JANGFH010000671.1:205-13322 GCA_025758715.1 Glaciozyma martinii | reverse complement strand
GCGCTGAAGGAGCTCAAGAGACTTAGGATCGAGGTGGAGGAGACGAGCTTTGCGGCGTTGAAGCAGAGTCGGGAGATTCTGGAGCTGTGCGACGCGAGGGGGATCGTGGTCGAGTTGTTTCGGGATTGGGATTGAGGTGAGTCGCGTCTTGCTTGCTTTCGACAGACTTTCTCTAATCCTTCCTTTGAAGGTGATCGCGCAGGTGCCTTTGTAAGACCACGTTTGTTCGGAATTGCCGCAACGGGGCGCAGTGGCGCGCGGATCTGCTTTCGTCCGTTCACCCTCTCCTGCTCTTGCCTTCTCTTTCCGCTCGCTTCTCCTTTCCTTCTGCTGGAGTGGTACGTCCCAGGTTGCTCCTGGCGGGCCTCTCCAGCCTGGCTATAGGAAGCCGTGATCTGCTCCTGCCCTGCCTCGTCTAAACTTCCGCTTTCGAACTGGCCAGCTCTCTTCGCACCCGGCTGAGCTTGGATTACTTCTTCTTGATCTCCATAGGTTCTCCCAGCGTTCTGCAGGACGTGGAAGAGCTCAGCGCGGGCGAGTTGAAGCTCGCAAAATTCCTCTCGTTGAGTTCGCGCGCGTTCGCCTTCCTCTGCTCTTCCTTCCGCACCTCTCGTCCACTGCTTCTCACGGTTCAAAGATCCCCCTACATCAGCGGGACAGGCTCCAACTCCCTTATCGCTTTCTCCAACCTTCCGATTCCTACGCCTTCCCCGCGTGACCGCCTTCAAGGCAGCAGGCTTGATCCACCCTTGGCTCCCTCCACTCACAAATGCTCATCACTCGAACCGCCCTACGCCGCCTCGCTTCTCCCCTCCTCTCCAACTCGAGGTCGCTCAAGACCTGGCCCGTCGGGACGAAGCTCGGTGGCGCGACGCCCAAGTGGGAAGTCGCTCGAGAGCTGGTCTACGACGATCGGCTCGTCAGTCTTGCGCGTCCACTGAGGTGAGTCCCAAGGCTTTTTGAACCACCCACCCAGCTAATCCGAATCCCAGCGACGTCGAAGCGGCCGGCGCGTCCCTGTTCAAGCTCTACACCGAACGCTGGCGAGACTCTGATCTCCTCCCCGCCGCCGATGAACCCTTCGCCTGCGCCCGCACCAGTCTCCTTCGACACGTCGCCCAAGGAGTCCTCCCGCCCAAGCTCCGCGCGCAACGTGCCGACACCTCGCCGTTCGTCCAGTCGATCGATCCCCCGCACCCCGGTCGAGAGCATATCGTTCGGATGGTGGATTGCTTCGTGAGCAGGGACGACCATGGGAATAGGCGGAGGACAATCGTTGAGGAGGTGCTGGGGCCGTCGTTGTTGAGCTTGAGGATGAGCTCGGCGCCGGCGGTTTTGGAGCCCAAGGTCGTCAAGGTCGCGACGAAGCAGGTCCTGCTTGGGCTCGACTACTTGCACAAGGAGTGTGGAGCTTTGCATCTCGGTGCGTTGCTGTGTTCCGCCGGAGGACGATCGCTCATTTCTCGCAGGTCTTGGATCCGACAGCGTTCGCATCGCTCTTCCGACTCCAGAGGAGGCGCTGGCGACAAACACTGGTGCGCCAGCATCCTCTGGAGTCAGACGAATCTAATCCAAACCCTTTCAAAGCTCGCAAGCCTACCATTCCAGATCCCTCGGCCCTTCAGGTGAAGTTGTTTGATTTCCAAATCTGTGCGTCCTTTCTCGCTCTTCTTGCGAAGGTCTAAGCTAACTTGTCCTCGCAGCCGAGTACATCGATCAAGGACCATGCTACCGTCTCTGGGGACCCCACATCGACGAGGACGCCTTTTGGTCGACGACAGCTCCCGAGGAGACGGATGCGAACATGCGCTACCTCGATCCGACCTACAAGTACCCCGAAGCTCTCGATGTCTGGTCGGTAGGCTGCCTCGTACGCTCGTTCGATCTTCTCTCCTCCTGGAGGTCTCGCTCATGCTCGTTCGCAGGTCTTCGAACTCCTCACCGGCGACTCACTCTTCAAAGACGACTTGCTCATCGATCGAGACAGTGCCAACGCACCTCTCTTCCGCAAGATGTTGCGCGTCACCTCCTCGACCGGATTCCCCGCTCCACCCCCAACAGCGTCGGAGAAGTTTGTTCGCTGGATGAAGGCGGAGGGGTTACTCGGTGCGCCCCTTTCGCTCTTTCGACGTGGTTCGATCGCTGAAGCGGGCTTGGGTCGAGTAGATGCGAAGCCTGAGACTGGGAAGGGAGAGTCGTTGGAGGAGATCTTGGCGACGTACGAGTGTATCCCCAAGGAGGAGGTCGAGGGAGCCGCAGCGTTCATCGAGAAATGCTTGCAGGTGGATCCTTCGAAGCGGGCGACGGTGCAGGAGCTTCTTAGTGACCCCTGGTTGGAGGTTTGAACGCAATTGCAGTACTTTTGGTTGTATCTAGGCTGAGGAGAGGAGAGCGAAAGTCCGGAGTCTGGATGTTCGTTGGTCGTTCTCTCTCTCCTTCGTGACAGAGCTCAAAAGACTCGATTGCTCAATACTACTCCTCCCTCCTCTCCTCAATGCGTACCGACAAACGTCCCATTCTGGCAAAGGAACCCCAGCGAGGACGAGTTCTGCAAATTAGCGCACAGGACCGTCGAAGCGGCGTACGACTGGGGGATCAAGTTGATGTCCTTGACTTTGAAGTCGTTGCACGACGTCGAGTTGGCGCACGTCTTGATGATAGCCTGCGTTCCGTCGGCGGCGGGGTTGTCGTACCAGCACTGTTGCGAGCAGCGAGGTCAGCGCACGAACGAGAGGAAGCCTGGTTGGGACGAACGGGGTCGGAGGCGCAGGAGCCATCACCGGGTTGGAAGCTGCAATCAACCCAGTCAGTTCAGGGTGCTCGGGAGCGGAGCGAGAGAGGAAGGACGGACGTGTTGATGTCGCCCTTGAAGTTCTCCCAAGTGAAGTTCTTCATGACGACAGACGAGTTGGTCGGGCGGCCGTTGATGGTTCCGTTCTCGAACTGAGTTTGCGCACTGCCTTGACTTTGGGTCGAAGGGTGAGCTCGAGTGAGGGAGCGAGCTCAGATTCGAACGCACTTGATGTAGGTTTGGCTGAAGGCGCAAGTCGTCAGCTGAGAGCTCAAAGAGCGGGGAGAAGAAAGGCGCACGTCACAAAGATGGGGAAGGAGACATTGGTGAGCCGGTAGTTGCGCCAGGTAATGTTCTCAGCCGGGAGCGAGTGAACCGATCAGCTTCACGCCATCATCTCGAATGGTGAAGCCACGCACCAGTCCCTGGCCTCCGACCCACGACTTGAATCGAGCGCCGTACAACGCATTAACCATGGTTATGTCCTCGTAGAGTACTGCGGTCGCATCCACGTCAGTCTCGAGCACCAGCGAAGGAAAGAGAACCCCCGCACCGTTCTTGACCGTAGCGAACTTGTTGAGGTCTTGCCCCAGAGATCCGATGGAAGTGCCGTGGCAGCCAGGGCCTCCGAGAAGCGCTGAACGTACGACAACGTTTTCAGCCCCACTGACGCAGGTGAAGGCGTCGTCGCCGTTGACTGCGCGAGAGAGAGGGTGAGAATCGAGCCGTGCCAAACGCGATTCGCGAAACGCACTGATGACAGAATCGGTGATGAGGACGTTCTTCGCACTGATATCGCAGCCATCGCTGCGAATTTTGATTAGTTCGGGGTGAATTGGCTGGGGGAGAGAACCAACGAACGTGTTGAAGGGGAAGCCGCCGTTCGAGGATGCGTCGATGAACGTGTGCTTGACTCGAAGGTTGTTCCCTGCGAGAGCGAAATTCCAGGCGACTGGCTTGCGCGACTTGAAGTAGGTGATAGAACCGGTCCTGCATCGAGAGGCGGGAGCTGGGCATCGCTGAGAGAGCAAGAGAGGCTCACGAGATGAACTTCATCAAGTGAGGTCGCGCGATCTGCAGGAATGCTTAGCGAACGTTCACGACTTCCAGCGTAGAGCGACGCACGAGTCCAGTTCCGGTGTTCGCATCCCACCAAGCTTGGCCGTAAGCTATACCAGTCGAGGTCAGCGAGAGAGATCCGAATCCCAACGCGGGAGACGCACAGTTGATCCATCCAGTCAAAATGTTGTTGGTTCCCGTCAGATGAACGTTCGAGCCAGTAATGGTGAACCAGAACGCGATCCCACCAGTCGCATTCACTGCTCGCGCTCGTCAGCGATGCCGAAAGCCAAAGTATCGGAGCGAAGGAAGGCTCACCAATGGACTGGACGTAGGTGATGTTCTGGGGAAGATTAAGGTTTCCCTTGAGCTTGATCTCGACGTTCGAAAGGCCGGTAGCATTGACGGGCGTGAAGATGTTGCTGCAAGATAGTCAGCGCTCTGCCACCCAAGCGGGAGAGAGAGACGCACCAGTCAACACCTTCCTTGAAGAGAATCGTTCCGTCCTTGTAGCAGTCCTTTATCGCAGCCGCCACAGCTGGGGTGTCGTCCGTCGTGCTGACTCCCGATGCTGCGACGGTGCAGACCTTGGAGCGGGCTGCGAGGCTGAGCTCGAGGGAAGGAGGTCGAGCAAGTGCAATGGACGAAATGGCGAGAAGCGCCAAGTTCAGGAGGTGCATGGTGATGGGGAGACCAAGAAGCTCGGTGGTGAGCAGATGGAAGCAGAGGAGGTGCGGGTTGGCGGGCCGTAAGCACTAGCGTGTTGACGGGGGCAGTTCCGACACCGAGGGCTTTCTCGACAGTCAGGTGAGCTTTAGGGTGGCCACTTCGTGAGAGTTGAGGGCGGCGCAGGAAGCCGGCAACACGAGGGGATCGAGGAAGGGTCGAGGGAGGAGCCGGAGGAACCGCGAGGAGAGAAGTGCCGGCTTCACTGCTGGGGGAGTGCGCGGAGAGCAGAGTAGCTGTAGAGCTCGTTCTGGAGGCCGCCCGTAGCTCTGGGAGGTGTCCACCCCCAAGAGAAAGGGCGTCGAGGAGGACCCGAGTCTGTGGAGGACCGGTGCTTGAGAGAGCAGTCTGTCGGAGCAACGTAGCAGTTCTTCGACCGTAGAAGGTGGCTCTGTAGGCAAAGGGTCAGCTGCAGCTCTCTTCGCTACCAAGCTGACCTCGACAGACGCCTCGAGCCAGCGGGTGATCCGCTCGCCAGGCTCCCGCTCGTCTGACACCGCTGATCCCCAGCAGGGAGCCCAACTCCATTCCGAGAGCGCTCGTCCAGTGCGTGCGTGGTAAGCTTCAAGAGAGCAGACGGAGAAGGAAGAACGAAGGACGCGACGACGACATGTTCGACTCTCTCCCTCCTCCCTCCCTCCCTACACCCCAAACGCAATGGTACGTCCTTCCCACCTCCTTCCGAACCTCCGTACTAACCTCCCCATCCTCCAGGCCGGCGGACACATGTACGCCCTCGTCCACCTCCAATCCACACCTCACTAACCCTGCTCTCTCCCTCTCCAGCGAGCTACGAAAGCGCAACGAGCAGTTCGCCAAGAAGGTCGGAACAAAATCCAAGCTCCTCGTCGTCGCGCCACTGGACAAGAAGACTCCCATCGCACCTTGGATCGTCTGGACGTTGGCGTTCGTCGTGGGAGGACCTCGTGCGTCCGCCTCGCGAGAAGGGAGTCAAGGGAGGGAAGGAGCTGATGCGTTCCGCTGTACAGTGATCTTCCAGTTTGTGCAAGCGCTGGTGGACGCGTTCGCGACGCCTGCGCTCAAGTCGAAGTGAGCTGGAGCTTGGGAGGGCAGGTCTGGGCAGGGAGGAGGGGGGCCTTGCTGTATCACTAGCGGGTTGCGGAGGTGGACAAGGACGCGTCAGGAGGGTGCAAAGAACTAGGTTGATCCAGTCGGCCAAAGGAGGTGGAATCCCAGCAGTACTCGCGCCTCAGCTCTCTCTCTCTCTCTCTCCAGGCTCCTCCACGACAGAACACAAGCCCTCTTTGCACCTCCCTACCCAATGTTACTCGAGATCCTCGACATCGATCGGCACATCGTCCGTCGAGTACAGCGTCGCGCTCGGCCTCCAAACCTGGAGGACATTATCCTCGGCCGCGGTCGCGAGCGTCCAATCCTCATTCGGGCTCCACGCCAAGTCCGTCGGGCGACTCGTGTGTCCTCCATGAACGAACAGGAGCTCGGGCGGTCCGTCCTCCTGGTCCTCGGGCGTCTGTTCGAGTCCGATCTTGGAGACGTCCCAGAGGTTGATGCGGCGGTCGCCCGAGGCAGAGGCGAAGATGGTTTCGTTCGTGGGGGACCAGGCGAGTTGGAGGACTTCGTCGTTGTGAGACTCGAAGGTGTGGAGCTTGACTTTGAGGTTGCGGAGGTCCCAGAGGGCGATCGTCTGGGAGCGAGGTCAGTGGGGGCGACGGAGAGGAGGGGGGAGAGGGACGGACCTTGTCTGCTGAACCGGTGATGAGAATGTTCTCGTTGTGAGGAGCAAAGGCGACAGAGTTGACTTCCGCGTCGTGAGCTTCGACGCGAGCGGTAGGCTTGATCGAGGTTCCAGTTCCGCGCGTGTCCCATCTGTTGGTGCAAACGTCAGCGAGCTTCCTCGTCGCCCAGAGCAAGCGCACTCACAGCAAGAGCATCCTGTCGTCTCCCACGGAAGCAAAGATGGACTCCTGCAAGCAATGCCACGCGACGTCCTAGGAATCGGGCATCAGCTTCCTCTCCTTCGACTCCCACCGCTCACGCCGACTCACCTCGACGATCGCAGTGTGCCCCTTGTACACCGCCAAAGGCTCCATGACCGCATCCGCCTTCGTGTACCCATTGATGTCCCTGCAGTCGACCCAGATCAGCTCCCTCGCTCCCCCAAAAGGACGCGCAAGGCGAGCTCACCAGTGGCAGACCGTCGTGTCGTCCGACGCGCTGAGCAAGTGCCCCGCCTTCCCAGTCGTAGGGTTCCACGACAGACCGTATCTAAGCTCCCATTAGCTCCCTGCTCCCCCACACAAAGACCAAAACTCACCCCTCCTTCGTGTGTCCCCTCAGCGTGATATCCGGCTTGCAGGCGTCCCCCGTCGGCTGGCTCGGGTGCTTGGTCCGATCAAAGACGTACACCTCGCCCATGACGGTCTTGGTCGCGATCAAGTCTGGGTTCTGCGGCATGTAGCGCGCGCGGTTGACCTCGCCCGTGTGGTTGATTGACTGGATGACCTTGATCCGGGGTTCGGTGGCCGTGTGGGCGCCGACCTCTGCGACAGGCCAGACGTTAGCTAGCTGCGAGGAGGAGGGAGGGAAGGACATACCTCCGCGCTCGTCGTCGTACTTCTCCAGGTTGAGCTCCGCCTGGGGTTTCGGAAGGTGAACGGTCGCGATCTGGACGTAGTTGTTGTCGTTGTCCGAGGTGTGGGTACCGATGAGCATGCGGTGAACGGTGTAGTCCTTGTCGGCGGGGCTGCAACACGCGCGTTAGTGTACGCGTTGAGATGGGAGGAGGCGGCGGACTCACGTCTCCTTGTCGGGGAGCCATTGGACGGTGAGCGAAGGCCAGTCGAGCGCATGAGTGATGACGAGGTCGTAGAGGAAGGGAGAGTTCTTCTTCCAGATCTTGTAGGCCTGCGCGTGGTTGGGGTTAGCCAGGGGGAGGAGAGAGGAGGAGCACTCGAAGGCGAACCTCGTTGATGCTCTTGTGTTGCTGTGGCGGGAGTGGGGTGAGCGCCTGAACGCCAGGAGCAACTAGAAGAGCTTACGACATCGGTCTCGTCTGATTCGGACCCCATGGTTGAGGAGGGAAGGCGGGGTGAGCGAGGAGAGGTCGCGTCCGAGGTGGATGGAAAGGCGGCGGCGAGGGGGAACGCGACGCGCGAACTTTGAGAGAGAGAGAGAGGAGTTGTTGAGTACGAGAGCTGGTACGGCGTACGACTGAGAGTAGACGAGTCGAGTGCAGAGAAAGGAAAGCAGTAAGAGCGCGTCGTCTCGAACTCAGCTGTCAAGTCTAGTCTCGCCCACGCGGTGTTGACCCGCTCTCGCTAAAATATTAATTAATTGTTTATATTCATTTCTTTCGAGAGCTCCCCGCTGCTCGCGCTGCTCCCTCTTCTTTCCCTCCCGCCGCTCTCCCACCTCTGCGTCTTCCTCTGCTTCCTCTGTAGAACTCTCTGGAACTCTGGAACGAACCAGCCAACAGCCCTTCGAAAGACATGAGCCTCTTCCGCCCTTGTATCGACCTGCACGCCGGCCAAGTCAAGCAGATCGTCGGCGGCACTCTCGACACGTCCTCCCTCAAGACCAACTTTGTCTCCCTGTCCGTCCCTGCTCTCCCGATGATTCTATACGCCTACTGAACGACCCTGGCGATGCAGGTACCCTCCGTCGTACTACGTCAACTTGTACCGGTCGAACAACTTGCGAGGAGGGCATGTCATTAAGTTGGGTCCGGGGAACGACGATGCGGCCAAGGAAGCGCTCGCTGCCTGGCCTAGTACGTTCTTCCAGCTGCCATCTTTGAGCTGCGCTCAATCCGGTCGCAGATTGTCTCCACCTCGGCGGAGGGATCACCGATGCGAACGCGCAGCAATGGCTCGATGCTGGTGCGGAGAAGGTGCGTTCCTCGCTTCTTCTCTCGGAATGGCTACTGATTTTCCGAGACCCCAGGTGATCGTGACCTCGTACCTCTTTCCTGGCGCCAAGTTCGACCTCGACCGATTACGGCGCCTCTCTGAAAGCGTGGGGAAGGACCGACTCGTCGTGGATGTCAGGTACGTCGCTTCCTCTCCTTTTCTTGTGCTCTCGCTAAAAAGTACCAGCTGCCGGAAACGCGGAGATCGCTGGATCGTCGCCATGAACCGCTGGCAAGATCTGACTGACATGGACGTGAATGCTGGTTCGTCCTCTCGCTCCCTCTTTCGCCTTCTGTGGCTCACTTTCTTCCAGAATCCATCGCACTACTTTCCGAGTACTGCAGGTCCGTCTTTCTCTCCCCTTTCCCCCGCTTTGACCGCGCTGACCCTCTCGCAGCGAATTCCTCATCCACGCCGCCGACGTCGAAGGACTCTGCCAAGGGATCGATTCAGAGCTCGTTGCCAGTTCGTTCCTGCTTCCTCACCTTCCTGCAACACACACTAACCCCGCTGCAGAGCTCGGCGAATGGTGCAAGATCCCCACTACCTACGCCGGTGGAGCGCGAAGTACGTCCCACTCCTTCCCCGTTCCATGCCCCTCCCAACGCTGCCCACAGGTCTCGAGGACCTCGAGCTCGTCAACACGCTTTCAAAGGGCAAGGTCGATCTGACGTTTGGGAGGTGAGTCCACGTTTTTCGAGCTCGTGCGGAAGGAGGACGCTGAGCAAGTCGATTCGGCAGTGCGTTGGACATCTTTGGTGGGAGCCAGGTCAAGTTTGAGGAGTTGGTGGGGTACAACAAGAGTGCTGGTCGCTCGTAGAGTCGCACGCAATATACTGGGTTCGAAAGGGATCCGGCGCGAGAAGGATGGGTGATGGGAGTTGTTTGCAGTATGTGCGATAGGTATGCGATGCGGCCTCCTTCTCAATAGATCTGCACACTCCGTCAGTCTCCTCCACCAATTCGAGCAGGGGAGAAAGACGCACCTCGTCAAACGGCCTCGTATCAGCGAAACAGCTCTCCCAGACCTCGTTCACCGCACGTTCGGCGTCCTCCTTGGACTTGCAATTCGGGTTCGCAGCAACCGAAAGAATCGCTCGTCGTCGTACGCAGGTCTGCATTTCGTCAGCTCCGAACGAGGGGAGCGAGGAGAGTGCGGACCTGGTGCTGCTTCGCAAAGCCAAAGTTCCTCCGCGTGAGCTCCCGTGCCCAGCGACAGTCTCCACTGAGGTTCTCCGCCCGAATCTGCACCCACGCATTCAGTTTTTCCCCAGCAATCCCACCTCGAGCGCGCACTCACCTCGGTACAAGCATGCGCCCTGAGATCCTCCCCCCACTCCCCCTTGACCTCGAACCTTCTCCCATCCCACGCATGCACCAACTCGTGCGCCAAAGCGTCCTCCATGTGCTTCCTGCTCATGAACCTGTTCTGGCAGAGGAGGATCCCGAGGGAGGGGGAGTAGCCGCCTGCGAGAGTAGGGGGACAAGGGCGGCAGGTGATGGGGAGTGGGAGTTCTGGAGAGGGTGCGGGAGCGGAATCGGGGGTCGGAGGGAGGAGGGCGAGGTGTTGGAGCATGAAGCGGATGATGGGACCTGGCGTCGCATCTGGTTAGAGAGGTGGATGAGGAGGGAGGGGGAGGGCAGCGTACTCTCCCGCGTGAGCTCGTCGCGCCATTTGTTGCAGCGCTTGCATTCTTTGGCTTCCTGGGCGAGCTCGGCTTCCGTTTGGGGCAGGGGAGAGGAGGGCGTTTGCATGATGGCGCCTTGCTCCCATTTCGGCGGCGGAGGTGCGGGCGTCTCGGAGAGCAGGGGGGACGGGGTGGTGAGGGATAGGACGGCGGTGCGGAAACTGGAGAAGGAAGCCAGGAAGGCGGGAGACTCGGATTCCATCGTCGGTTGGGCGGGAGGGGGTTGGCAAAGGGAAAGAAGCAGCTCGTTCGCCTCTCTCCTTCCTCCCACTCTGTCGATCTGTGCGTGCGTGGATCAGACTGCGTTCTGCGTAATCGCATTACACCAGAGACCAACCAGATCTCGATCTGCGCGTTTGAGGCGCAGGGCAGGACCGCTAGAACGCGTTCCTCCTCTCCAGGTCTCCAGGTCAGATCCTCCAGCGCAGGAGCTTGACTGAACCAGCAGCGGCTTCTTTCAGATCCAGGAGGGACAAAAAGGAGTGCACAGAGCAACACCCAACAGGTCTACCAGCCGACCACATCTTTGCTGCTCCCCCGAACCTACAGCACACCAACAACGCGTCCTCTCCTCGCGTCGGACCTCGCCACAACTCCAACTGGACTCCCTCCTGCTCCAGACATATCCTGCCTCCTTGAAGCCTCACAAAGTCTCCCTGCGCCGGTAGAGCTGGTCCCCGGCTGTGGCTGCTCGCAAAAGATTCTCTCCCGCTTCGCTCTCCTCTCCTCAAGCTCCTCCCCTCCGCTTCGGCTTTTCGACCGCCCTGCGTCCTAATGCAAACATTTTGAGGAACCAGCTCGATCCCTGGGTCCCTCCAGTCCGCGACGAGTAGAGGGACATCTTCTCGCCCGATTAACGCCACCCCTGTGATGGTCTCCAACTTTTTGCTTGGGATCGCTCCGGGGCTGGTCTGCTCTTGACCAAGTGCTCAGAAAAATGGCTCTTCAATCGTCTCGCTTCGTCGACCTCGTGCAGGAACGCAGGAGTGGTGCGGAGTCGCTTCAGCAGCGCGTTTTGGCGGAGTCCGCTCCTGGTTCGCTTCCTTCCAAGATCGGTGAGTCACTCGCTTTCCCTTGAAGGACACAGTTAACCCTCCTGGTTGGCGCAGGTCGCAACCCCTACCCCTCCCTCCCCACTCCAGCCCCAACGACCTGCGCCTCGTCCAGCTCTCACGAAAAACAGCAGTTCGGCACCCCTCGGGGACCTCCCATCCCAATCCGCCGCACCGCTCCTCAGTCGACCCCGAGCAGCAGTGGCGTCGAGGATTGGCGCACGGCAGTGGCAAAGAGCGGGGAGAAGCCGGTGCGCGACGAGGAGGGAGCGTTCAGGCAGGTGCTTTCCGAAAAGCGCTCGCTCGAAGAGGACGACTACCAAGGCACGCCCGCTGGACGAGGGAAGCGCGCGCGCAAGCCTAGCAAGAAAATCGTCGAGCGTCTCTCGACTCCAGAGCTCTCCTCCGCCGAACGATCCTGGGAGGGCCGCCGCCGGACGTCGTCGCGCGCTCCATCGCTCAACGTCGACTCTCGCTCGTCCTCCTCCTCCCACGAACCCCTCATCGCGGACCTCGAATGGCCCTCTCCCCCCTCCTCGAGCATCTCCCTCCCCTCGTTCGCCCACCCCGTCAAGCTCCACTACTCGTACCCCGCCCCGTTCCTCACCTCGCCCGCCAGCAACATCCCGACGACGATGTACTACGACACCCCAAACCACGCCCAGCACCCCCAGTTCCCTGATTCCACTCCGCTTTCGCACGGCCTTCGCTACCCCCCTTCGATCGCCGTTCTCGACCCCTCGTCGCACGACTTCAACCCGCACCCCTCTCTCAAGTCTTTCCAATTCCCCTCGCGCGGCTCGATGGAAGCTTTGGGGACTTTCGTCGGCCACGGAGGGAAGATGGTCGGGAGCGAGCAGGGAGGGACCAGCGAGGCGCTGAGGGGGAGGATGGCCAAGGGGGAGGAGGAGTTGAGGGGGTGGATTTCATGGAGTGGGGAGAAGGAGTCGATAAGGGAGAGGGAGGAGGTGATGGGGGTGGAGAGGAATGGGCTTTGGGAGTGGGGGGTCGTCGGTCGTTGATGAGAGGGACAGGTTGCTTGATGAGGTCCGTAGGACGGCGTGTTGGTAGGGGGCTTCTTCTGGGCTTGTTTGGGGATTATTAATACACACTCTCGGCTTGATTTGTCTTCGTGGGAGAGATCGAGAGCTTCGAGAGAGAAGCGAGCAGCAGCGAGCGGAATGCTGAGTTGTTCCCTCTCGACCTCAGCTTCTGCGTCTTTGCTTCTCTGGCTCGTTCTGATCCCTATACTCTTTTATCCTCCCCAACAACCCTCTTGCTCCCCCTACCACTCTCACCGATCCCTGGACAAGAACGCTGGGACCAACCTCGAGACGTCCCCCTTTGATCCCGCTAAGTCCCCAAGCCCGGAGCAGCTCCTCTCCTCCCTCCACTCCCCAAACGACCTCGAGAATGGACGCGGACGACGACGAAGCTTTCCTTTACGGAGGAGGAGACGAGACTGCCACAGCCGCCCCAACAGAAACCAAGGGTGAGTCGCCTTCCTCCCTCCCCTCCTTGAGCGCGAGCTAACTGTTTGCCTCAGAGCCTGCCCTCGGGAATGGATTCGCGTGAGTTTGGCAGCTTGAAGTGGCCAGGAGGACGTAGCTGACCCTGAGCGACTGCAGTGGCGAGCAAGTAGAGGAGGAAAGTGACGAGGGGGAGGAGATGGACGAGGACGAGGAGAGCGACGACGCGAGTGCTCCCCTCCCTCCCAGTGCGGTCCCAGCTAACGCCTTCTTGATGGCAGGACCTCGAGATCATCCTCGACACCGAAGGCGCCGCACCCCCAGCAGCTTCGTAGGTCCTCTCCTCCTCTCCCCTGCTGGCGGCACTAACAACCCTCTCAGCATCCGCCGACCTCTCCTCCCCCCTCCCCGCCCCACCCCCCCGCCCCGGCGGGGGCCCCCC
>JANGFH010000664.1:0-39343 GCA_025758715.1 Glaciozyma martinii | reverse complement strand
GGACCGGAGGAGAGGGAGGAGGGGACGAGGGAGTTCGCTGGGTCGAAGCAGAGCGTCTTGCTCCCCTTTTTCAGGCTTGCTTGTAGTGTTTCTCGAATTTGCATCGCAGTGTTGAGGCTACAAAAGGGGTTTTTCTCGTGCTGCGAGACGGGACGCTCGACTAGGCGAGCGAAGAGTCTGGTGGTCGTTGCGGTCCGTGAGGGCTGGTAGAAGTACGTTCGCGGGGTAACTATAAGCCTCGAGAACGCTAGGGACGACGTTGTCACCGTTCAGACCAGCGTGGGGCGTCCACGTTGCCTGGGGAGTGAGAGGAGGACGGCGGGTGAGGTGCGCTGAGATCTCGCCAGTCTGTGGGCGGTTTGGCTCGAAATAAAGACGGGATAGGCGTTTAGCTACACGTCTGTCGACCTGTTTCATTTCTAGCGGCCGAGGGAAGTGACAAGGGAAGAAGTACCAGACCCGGAAGCTCCAAGGCGAAGTCGCGAGAGCCGAAAGCGCGCAAATTTTGACTTGTTGAATTTCGCTGAGCCCGACTCTCTTGCTCCCTTGTGTCTCTCTCGGTTCGTAAGTCTCTCCATACTGCCCCTAGGCAGTCCCCCCCATACTGCCTGCCACCTACCCCTCGACAATTCCGTTCCAACGCCGTCGCCCCGACTCAGTACGGCCCTCCCGCGCCCGACCAACCTCAGGCTCCGTTCGACTGCCTCTGCGCCCTTGCTGACCCGCTGCTCCTCCCCACAGATCAAAATGGGTGCCTACAAGTACATCGCGTAAGTCTCCGCTCCCTGCTTCTGCCTCGCGAAGTCGTGCTGATCGGACCCGCCTACTCACAGTGAGCTCCACAAGCGCAAGCAGTCGGACGTCCTCCGCTTCCTCCTCCGCGTTCGCTGCTGGGAGTACAGGCAGCTTAACGTCTGCCACCGTGCTTCCCGCCCCTCGCGCCCTGACAAGGCTCGCCGCCTGGGTTACAAGGTAAGACTGAGGGACTTGATGGTGGTGTGACGAGGAGAGTTGGAGCGATGGGAAGGAGTTGTGCAGGGGCGCATGGGGGTGGGAGGATGTGCGGAGGCAGTTGGGGAGTCCTTGGGGAGCAGCGCAGGACGGTGGAGACTCGGGAGGACGACTCGGCAAATTTCGACCTCGACGCCCCCAACAGCCCCCTCGACACCCTCCCATCCGCCTCTCTATCCCCTCCCTTCTATTCGCCGCTCCCGTCTACGACCCACTCCGACCAGTCACGCAGGAACAGCTCTGGAGGGACTGGCCTGAGACCAAATTTGCGCGTGCTGAAGGGTGGGAGCTGACTTTGACTTCCTTCCTTGCCCCCTCACAGTCCAAGCAGGGCTTCGTGATCTACCGTATCCGTGTCCGCCGTGGTAACCGCAAAAAGCCCGTCCACAAGGGTGCGTTCCCTTCGAGCTGCGATGGAGGTGTTGCGGGACGACAGCTGACCCTTCCGCGTCTCTCCCAGGTGCCACCTTCGGAAAGCCCACGAACCAGGGTGTCAACCACCTCAAGTTCCAGCGTTCCCTCCGCTCTACGGCCGAGGAGCGTGTCGCTCGTCGCTGCGGTGGACTCCGCGTCCTCAACTCCTACTGGATCAACCAGGTTCGTCCCCGCCTGTCCCTCCTCACTCTTCGCCTTTCCTAACGAGGATATCGCGCACAGGACGGTGTCTACAAGTACTTCGAGGTCATCCTTGTCGACCCCTCGCACAAGGCGATCCGCCGCGATGCCCGCATCAACTGGATCTGCGACCCCGTCCACAAGCGCCGCGAGGCCCGTGGACTCACCGGTGCTGGAAAGAAGGTGCGTTTGGGCATTGGGGTTGCCGTGCGAAGAGCAGGAGCTGACGGCGTGCTCTCGTTCCCCAGAACCGTGGTATTGGAAAGGGCCACCGCCACAACCATCAGCCCAAGTCTGCCCAGTGGCGCAAGCGTGCGTTCTCTTTCCCTCCCCCCATCTCGGAGCATGCAGCTGACTTGCGCCCCTTGCTTTGCAGACAACACTCTCTCCCTCCGCCGCTACCGTTGATCGGGGAAGGGTTTGGGTGTTTTGTTCTGTTGTCGATCTGCACGGTGGGAAGGGGAATGCCTCTACGCTCGCAATCGATTGGGTTGTCCCGCACTTCTGGCTTTGGCTGTCCCCGGCGTCGACGTGGACCTGGCTGAGAACCTGCCGCCTGCTCCAGTCGCTCCTCCTGTTCTGCTTGAACTGGTTGCCCCACCACTCGGCCTACGCCTTTTAGGAGAACCAGCGCTGCTGAACAGCTCTCGGTCGACTCGCTACCAAACCATAGAAGCCGGAGACCCGATTAGCGGAGCAGCGTGCTGCCGGCCTCCCTCTCTCTCTCCATCTCCCGCCTTTGGTTCAACCTCGTTCGCCATATCTTCCTTCTCTCGTTCCGTATCAGGGATCCGCACTATGACTTCCCTCGCTGCGCCCAACTACTAGTGAGCCCCCGCCCCACATCGCTTTGCCCTGTCAGCACTCGTCGGCCGATGCTGACCCCGCGCTCTACAGCGCCAACAACCCTCTTAACAGGTGCGCAGGCTGCTCGTAGAAGCTCAGAGCTCTTCTAACACTCGCGCTCTACAGGCTCTCCTACCTCCGCTCCTCCCCCGCCTTCCTCTCCTCGTCACTCTCCGATCCCAAGGCCCGATTCGTCCTCTTCAACAACCTCAACCCTCTCTGCGCCCCACCGGCCGCTGATGGCTCCATCAAGCTCCACACCGTTTCGTGGGAGGACGTCAAGGCGTACGTGGGGGACGCGGCGGAGGTCTTCCGGCACGTTGATGGCAAGAACGAGAAAGCGCTCGGAGAGGTCTCTGCGTTCTGGCTGGCGGACGAGCACACTCCCAAGCCCGTGAACGGCGTGGCTCCAGTCCTTACGACGGAGGAGAAGAGGCACCACTTCATCAACCAGGTGCGCTGCTCTCGCCTATCGATGATTGCGGGGATGCTGATCAATCCCTGCCCTTGCGTGCAGCCTCCTCTCGTCTTCCTCGGCGTCGACGAGCGCTCAGCTCCCGAATCAGCCAAGTCCCTCCCTCTCTCTAAGCCCGACGACAACTCCTCCCTCGCCTCGCACTCGCCGTACGGCGTCCCCTACTGGGCTCTCGACTGCAGCTCCCTCGAGTCGCTCAAGAGCAAATTCCTCAAGACTGGGGACAAGTTCGAGTTTGTCGACATGCGCGCGGGGATGGCGTCGATCCCTGGGGAGGAGGCGGCGATTGGAGCGGAGGGAAGGGCTTTGGTCGACTGGAACAAGCGGAACGTCGTGAGTCGGCGCCTTGCGGGGGAGCTGCACGAGGGCCGATAGCTGATGGCTTGTTGGCTAGTTCTGCCCTGCTTGCTCGAGGCCTACGCGCTCCGTTTGGGCGGGATGGAAGCGCGCTTGCATTCCTGGCGAACCTTCGGCCGCAGGACTTGATGCTCCTCCTCCTTGCATCTCCAAGCGAGGCGTACGTTCGACCTGCTCACAGTCTGGGACAACGAATTGACGTTTTCTGTGCGCAGGTGCACAACTTCAACTACCCCCGCACAGATCCCGTCGTGATCATGGCGATTGTGTCTCCGGATCGCGAGCAGATCCTCCTCGGTCGCCAGGTTCGTGCCCTCGTACCCTCAACTCTGAAGCCTCATTAACCTCCCCTATGTCGCAGAAAGCCTGGCCGTGCGCAACCCCTTCCCTTCTCCACTGGACGCTCGCTAACCCACTTTGAATTCGCAGGAGGAAGTTCTACTCGTGTCTCGCGGGATTCATCGAATCAGGAGAGACGATCGAGGAAGCTGTACGCCGCGAAGTGTACGAGGAAGCTGGAGTCGACGTCGCCGAGGTCTACTACCACTCTTCGCAGCCGTGGCCTTACCCGTCCAGGTGAGCTTCGCAACCCGTTTGCGTCGCATAGGGGCTGATTCTTCCCTCTCGCAGTCTCATGATTGGGTGCATCGGGGTTGCGAAGCCAGGGCAGACGATCCGAACTGACCTCGATAACGAGCTCGAGGGTACGTTACTCCTCCCCTCCCTTCTTCCTCCGGCACTGATCCGAAACCCTCCCAGACGCACGCTACTTCACGCGCAAGCAAGTCCTCAAAGTCATCAACTCCTCCGGTCGTGCGACTCTCAGCCGCGAGGAAGTCTCCCGCATCGACGGCAAGGAGGGCGCGAGTGCTGGATCGGATAGCGAGCAGAGTGAGAAAGCTGCGTCGGAGGGGTGGTTCCGCATGCCTCCTGCGTGAGTTTGGGCTTGTTTCGCTGCGCTGGTGTGGTGTGGGATCGTTGCTGATGGGTGCGGTGCGCAGGACGGCGATTGCGAATGTTCTTATTGAGGCTTGGGCGAAGAACACTTATATGGGCGCGACGACGGGCGGGAAGCTCTGAGCGGGTGGGGGTTCGAGGTAGAGGGAAGACTGTAGAGCAATACATGGGCTTCAGACATAAGCTTTTCTTGTCGTTCGCGTGTGCACTCTCGAAGGGGGCAGGGCAGGCAGCGAGCTTCGAGCTTCGAGCGAACGAACAGCTTCGGTTTGACGAGCAGAAAGTTCCGAAACAGAGCAGATCCACCCGTCGCCTTGAGTCCAACAGCGCCGCCTTTCCCTCTGCATTGCGGACCTTAGCTGGGCATCGCAGCGTACTGAGGCCCCTGACTTCGCTGCCTCGCTGCTGCTGTTGCTGACCGAAACAGCTGGGACACCTCCTGCAAAAGAGAGAGAATCAATCGTCAGTTGGGTTCTTTTAGAGCTTGGGGGTTTGACCTTGGGCGAGCTTCGCAGAGAGCGAGAGGGCCAGCATCCAACAGCTTGTAGCTCGAAACGCAGAAGCTGTCGCTACGCTCCGCCGCTCCCAACACAAGTCCTCCCTCGCCAACACCCTCCTGTGCTCTTTGCACGATCCCAGGCTGTCCTTGGCCCCTCTCGACTCCAGAATCTCCCAACTCATCTCGCCCAGCTCCAGCGCAGGACTTCCGACTCACCGAAATGATCCCTCGTAGCCCGTGTCTCGCCCAAATCGCCTGCAGGTCGATCCCGTACTGCTTCAATCCCGCTCCCACGAGTAGTAATGTCGTTACGACGATGAACAAGATCACAAGGACGTGTGACTTGGGCGAATCTCGTTCTGTCGATTCACGCAGAGGTCAGCTCCCCCGACCTACCCAACGCAGCGGGAACAGCACTCACGAAAGCACCTCGCCTCAACATCTCCCTCCTCCCCCGTCCCCGTATCAAAGTCCTCCTCGCCGATAGAGAGGCCGACGCAGGCGGAGAGCTTTTGGTCGAGGCAGAACTGGCGGGTGCAGGTGAGGCAGGGGTGGAGGGGGTCCTTGGGGAGGTAGAGGGGGAGGATGGTCGAGTTGCCTGAGCAGAGGCATTTGCAGAAGGACATGGCGGAGGAGGAGGAGGATAGGAGGGAGACGGCTGAGATGGATGGGAGGAGGAGAGCGAGGCCTGCGAGGCTCGCTAGCGAGAGGAACCGTAGCCTCATCAAGGGCGCAGGTGGACTCCAAGTTGGGCAGTTGAGTTTGCGAGGGTGAGAGCAGAAGACCAACATCCGCTCGAAGGCGAGGTTGCTCCTTCTCGTCGTCCGCTTCTGCTCCGACTTGGTATCGCGGGTCAAGCCTCTATTACAGATCTGTAGCTAGGTAGGCACTCTTCACAGCTCTCCCGCTGAGCTCGACGCTTATCTGGCTCAACCGCGTAATCAGGTCGTCGAGCACCGCGACACGTTCCCGTCGCGCCTTCGTTCTTGACACCGTGGATGGAAAGCACCGGTAGAAGCCACTTTTGAAGGAGTACAGGTACTTCTTCTCTGCTGCTTGGCTGCTGCGCTCTCAGCTAACCTCCTCAACCCCCCACAGCTCCACAACCAGTTTTCCGGCGCCTCGGTCTTGTGGACTAGCAAGAGCTCCAGTCCAGTCTAGGTAAGCGCTCAGAGCTGTGTGGGGGGCGTGAAGGAGCTCCATGGACGGCGGGATGGCCCTTGGGAAGGAGCTTGGCGGAACAGGGAGCTGACATCCTCTGCTGCTTCCAGCTCGACATGGCAACCGCACCTCCCAACCCCGCAAAGATGGACGCCCAGTTTCCCTTTGACGCCGCCACAGTCGCCGAACATCGCAAGCCGGCTCCTCCCTCGTCCTCTCCCCCGACGCCCGACCTCGCGTTCCGCCTCCGCCGTCGCGTCCACACCCTCTCCTTCCTCTCACCCTCCTCAGTCCTCATCCTCGCCCTCTTCGTCCTCGGAGCTCTCCACGCGGCGGGACTTCTCCTCTTCACCCGTGGATTTCTCCTCACTCGACTCGCCCTAGAGGACGTCAACGACTGCAACCCCATCGCCGAATCAGGGAACCTCGACCCGTCATGCTCCCTCCCTGCGACGCACACCAAACTCGTCTGTCTCGTCATCGACGCACTTCGAGCCGACTTTGTTCTCCCAGTCGCTTCATCCCCCTCGTCCTTCTACCACAACCATATCCCTCTCCCCGCCCTCCTCACCTCCCAGCGCCCTGCACACTCCTTCCTCGCCCACTTTATCGCCGACGCGCCGACGACTACCCTCCAACGCCTCAAGGGCCTCACGACGGGCTCGCTCCCGACGTTCGTCGACGCCAGCTCCAACTTTGGCGGCGAGAGCATCAAGGAGGACAACTGGCTCGCGCAGGCCAAGCGAGCTGGGAAGCGCATCGCAATGGTCGGAGATGAGACGTGGTTGAACGTCTTTCCGCGTGGGGAGGGGAGCGTGTGGAGCGAAGGAAGCGTGTGGCCGTACGACTCGTTCAACGTCGAGGACCTCGACACGGTCGACCGAGGAGTCGTCGAGCACTTGCTGCCGCTTCTCGAGGGGGACGCCGGTGGGAAGAAAGACTGGGACATCATCATCGCCCACTCTCTCGGACTCGACCACGCTGGGCATCGATTCGGAGCGGAGCATCCGGAAGCGACGAGGAAGTTGCGCGAGACGCAGCAGCTGCTCGAAGACGTCGTTCAGCGGCTCGACGAGGAAACGCTCCTCGTCGTGATGGGCGATCATGGGATGACGGATCGAGGGGACCACGGCGGAGACAGCAGGGACGAGGTTGAGGCGGCGTTGTGGGTCTACTCGAAGGGAGCGGTGTTGACGGACAAGACCTGGTTCGACCACGCCGCGACTTCCCGAAGCCACCCTCTCTCGACCCTCTTCAACGCTTCGACGTTGGCCTCGGAGCTCGGCGACCAGATGATGCTCGATTGGCCAGCAAAGGGCCTGCCTTCGTCGCGGTCCGTCAGCCAAGTCGACATCGTCCCGACCCTCTCCCTCCTCCTCGGCCTCCCCGTCCCCTTCGGCTCACTCGGACTCCCAATTCCCGACGTCTTCTACCACTCCTCCTCCCTCCCATCGGCGGCGGCGGCCAAGCCTTCAAACCCCAAGAAGCGGTCCTTCTTCGGCGGGGCTCCCGTCCAACCCGCCAAACGGGCTGAAGAGACCCTCTCCCCTCTCCAAACCCTCCTCCAAGCGTCCCTCCTCTCCTCCTCCCAACTCGCCCATTACCTCGCCACCTACACCTCCTCCTCCGCTGGATACGACCTCCGCCCCGCGATGCCCGAACTCCACTTCGTCCTCTCGGTCGCTCAGTCAGCCTATCGCGGCGCGCACGCTCCCGGAGCAGTTCAGGTCGACATGGAGCGCCTCGCACTGGAAAAGTTCTGGACGTACGGGCGCAAGGCGCGCGAGAAGGCGCGTGGGATCTGGGCGAGGTTCGACCCGCTGTTGATGGGCGCGGGACTCCTCGTTTGGATTGGAAGCGTCGTCGTGGCGGCTAGGATGGTCGCGGCGACGAAGAATGGAGCGCAGGCGAGGTTCCTCGTCGGGAGGGCCGTCGAGGGCGGGCTCGCAGCGGGGTGGGTCACCCTCGCCCTTTGGCTGCTCTCGGCGTTCGAGCTCGTCGGTGGACTGCCCCTCATTTGGGTCGTCTTCCCGGTGGCGATTGGCGCAGAGCTGGGAGTCGTCCTGGCGCCGTCGACTCCTCAATCTCGCGCGGGAACGTACGGCCTTCCGAGCAACTGGAGCTGGCGCCACTTGGTCCCCCTCCTTCCCCTCCTCGGTCACGCCGCCCTCTTCGCCTCCAACTCCTTCACCGTCTTCGAGGACTCGGCCGTCCTCTTTCTCCTCTCGACCCTCCTCGTCCTCACCTTCATCCGAGCGATATCGGCACCGGAAGCTCGCCTTCGCAAGCGCCTCGTCGGCTTCAGCATCACCGCATTGGTCTGCGTGCGCCTGATGGCGTACAGCACGATTTGTCGCGAGGAACAGATCCCCCTCTGCCACGTAACGTTCCATCTCGGTGCAGGCTCGAACGCCGCCCTCGTCGTCGTCGGACTCGCCTTTGTCGCGGCGTGGATCATTCCGACGATCCTGCGCTCGACTTTGGCGCTTTCGGCGGCGGATACGGCGCTCGCGCCGGCGTACCTCGGGATCCTCATCCGGAGCTTGCTCGTCGGAGGAGTCTCGTACTGGGCGGTCGACTGGACGATCTCGGGCTTCGCACTCGACGCAGCGGGAACGGCGCTCGCGACGACCTTCAAGACGGGGATCGCGAGGCTAGTCCTCGTCGGAGCGGTGATCCTCCCGTCGCTCATCTGGTTCTACACGCCTTTGTGCCTGCGGGTCCAGCGCGAGACGATCAAGGACGCGAGCGGGAACGCCGTGAGGACGCAGGTCAAGTTCATCGGGTTCGCCAACGCCTTTGGGTCGTTGTACCTCCTCTTTTTCTCCGCCATCTTTGCCCTCCTCTTCCTCGTCAACCCCCCACCGGCCCAACTCGTCCTCACCCTCCACCTCGTCACCCTTATCTCCCTCCTCGAGATCTGGGACTCGGAGCGCGACGTCGCATTCCTCAAATCTTCCTTCGCGGCAGGATCGATCGACGACCTACTCAAGAACGAGCTCCCCACTCCTCCCTCCCACACCGGCCCCACCTTCCTCCAAATCTCGACCCTCGCCCTCCTCTCCCACCTCTCCTTCTTCGCGACGGGCCACCAAGCCTCGCTCTCGACGATCCAATGGTCGACCGCCTTTGTCGGCTTCCCCACCCTCGTCTACCCCTTCTCCCCCCTCCTCGTCATCCTCAACACCCTCGGCCCGCACATCCTCACCGCCCTCTCCATCCCCCTCTTCGTCTTCTGGACCCTCTCCCCCACCCTCGAGAACCAGCCGCCGATCTACCTCCTCCGGAACCTCCTTCGCGCAGGAACGAGCTACACGACCTACCAAGCTGTCGTCTCGCTCTCGGCGGCCGTGTGGGCGGCGTACTTTCGCAGGCACCTCATGGTGTGGAAGGTCTTTGCGCCGAGGTTTATGCTCGGGGGGATCACGGTGCTGGCGACCGACTTTGTGTTGGTCGTGCTGGGGATGAGTTGGGGGGCGTTGGTGACGATTGGGAAAGTTAAATCGTTGTTGGGGACAAAAGTAGCGGAGTAGAAGCAATTTATAGCGCAGGACTGTCTGACAGGGAATCAGGGAGAGAGAGAGAGGACGGCTCGCTGACAGCCTTCGCAACAACTGGAATCGATTCCCCATTCTACAGAATACAAGCCCGCTTGTGCTCCTTCCATTCCACGGCTTGATGGTCCGGCGAACCATATCTGCAGGACTCAAAAGCCCATCAGCACTCGGTTGCGAAGAACAAGCACGGAACAAGCTCACACAACCCTCTTGCACCTCGAACACTTCACCACCGCGCCCTCCTCGCATCCCACTGCATTACACTTCATCTTCCCCGAGCTCCTCCCATTCCCTTTCCACCCCTCGAGGCACCACGGGGCGGAACCCTCATCGCGAGGCCAGATGATGGCTTCGCAGCCCTCCGTCGGGCACTGACAGATCCTCGGAAAGACCTCGTGCAGGGCTGAATCCAGGGCGAAGGAAGGGTGGAGATAGAGTGGGTAGGAGCGGTTTTCGGAGATGATGTAGAAGAGGATGAAGGGCGGTGGAGAGGGGGGGTGGAGGATCGCGCGGACGGCGAGTTGGAGTTAGAGGAAGCAGGGGCTCAGGCAGTGTTGTTCTTTGAAGATGTGTTCGACGCGGTGGGCTGGTAAAACGTAAGCGAGGACCGGGGTGGAGGGAGGGAAGGACGGTACCTTCGGATTTGAGGAGAGGGAGCAGCGTCGCGTCTTCCTCGGCGCGTGCGAAGGAGCTGAAAGTACGCGAGGGCTTCAAACAGAGGTGATTTGGCCTCTGTTGGCCAGTACAAGATGATCGTATGTACCTCCGGGAACGACGTCTCGTGCATCGCTCGCAAGAAGACGAGTAGGTCCATCTGCTCCCAGCTCGTTGGCTCTCCCCCTCCAACGGAAGCCAATAACAAGCGCACCGATCCGGAGAACATTCCCCTCCACTGGGTCATCCCGTCGTCCCCCAACCGCTCCACGAGAGACCAGTGGACCCACAGTCGAGCGTTCCACCCTCTCTCCTCCTCCTCGCACCGGCGCAGCGGCCTGAGCCTCCCCTCCAGCGTCCGGATAAACACGTTGTCCCCATTGCAGGGCAGTCGGTCGTCGTACACGACTGCTTGCTTCCCTTTCCGAGAGCCGGCCGCTTCGAGTTTGCGCGTTCGGTCGAAGAGGTCGACGTAGCCCTGGTTCCAGCGTAGAGTTCAGCAAGGGAGCTGAGGAGAACAGTGAGACTGTAAGAGGTTCAGACCTGGTGGAGGTCCACCATGTGTTCGTGCGCGAACACCTCGTCCCAGAACGTTCGGACCAAGTCGTCGAGGACTCCGGGGTCGAGCTCGATCTGGACGAGTTCGGAAAGGTTCCCAGGCGCGCCGAGGTAGTCGGGGAGTGGTTGACAGCAGGCCATCCTGGGGAGGAGTGTGTGTTATACTTCGTGGAAGAGACCAAGAGAAAAAAGCTCGCGCGCCGGCGCGTCGTCGCGCGTCTTGAATTCTTCGCAGGTTTCAAAGCTTGGAGTTGAACAAGTCCCTAACGTTTTTAGAGCAGGATTCCTGAATGCTCAGCAACAGCGCACCAGGTCCCAGGCATCAAGTGATGGAATTGCGCGCAATCATCATCTCGACCAACCCTCCCGGCACCTCGAAATAATCCAGCAACAACACCATCCCACCTCCCTCCCCTCTCCCCTCCCATCCCTTCTCCAGCAACCCATCCAACACCCTCTCGTTCACCCCCCTGAGCACGCCGATCCCAAAGATCGTCAATCCCTTCGCGATGATGGGCGGTAGGCCGGTGAGGAGGGTCGCCCCGCTGCAGTAGTTGATTCGGAGGGGGCTGGGAGAGGAGGGGGCGAGAGGAGGAGTGTTGAAGAGGGAGAGGACGAGGGCGGCCTTTTCGGGAATCTTGAGAATCGACCCTATCGAGTACTGTCCTCGCTGGTCAGCCAAAGTCAAGGAGAGGAAAGCGAGGGTACGGACCCAATCTTGTACGAGAGCAGGCTGGCCACCGATCTGGGTCGTCCAGGGTTCCGAGTTGTTGTTGGGCCATTTCGCGGAATGCAACCCTCCTGCGATCCCAAGCTCCCTCAATCCCTCGCACCCCGCCCCAAAAAAGGAAAAGGAACTCACTTCGAGCCCTATGACTAAACCTACAGAAGAGCACCGCACGCCCTCTACACTCTCCCAACGTCGGCCACCTATCCTCCTCATACCACATCTCCCTCCTCCGTTCCAACAACGCCTCCAACGCTTTCGCGAACCCCTTCTCCCCATTCTCCTACGTCCCATCAGCACCCTTCCCACCCCACAACTCAGGAGTACGCACCTGCTTGATACTAACGACCACGCACTCCCCGCTCTGCGCCTCGAGGAACTCATACACCCATTCGAGCGCCCTCTCAGCCCTCACAAACTGGTTCTGGATCCCATGATACCCCAACAACACGCCTCTCTTGAGCGAGAACCGATAATCCAAGAACCTGACCCCGCGCTCGAGCTGCGAAGGGATCGGGAGGTGGAGGGACTGGCAAGAGGAGATGGGGAAACCGTGGAAGGCTAGGGATTCCTGTTCCGGGTGTCAGCGCACGCGCGTTTGGAGGGGTGGGAGGGACGGACGTGGGTTCCCGGGAGGTAGAGGGAGGAGAGGAGGGTTGAGGAGGGGAGGAGGGAGAGCCAGGAGGGGAGAGAGGGGCGGGGGAGGATCGTTAGGTGCTGAGCTCCGTGTGGCAGGATCTGAGGAGGTTAGTGGGGTGTAGGAGGAGGGAGAGAAGGACGGACCTGTTGGAAGACGCACCAGGGGGAGGAGGAAGTGCTGGGGAGGAGACGCGTTCGTCGGCGCCGGGTGCGTGGTAGCGCCGTTGACTGCTGGGAGGAGTCCTTCTCGGTGGACGAGGAGCTGGAAGAGATGTGGAGGGTCGAGTGGAGGCCTGGAGCGGTGTGGGAAGAGTGCGGCGGGGCGGAGAGGGAGAGGGAGGAGGACGCAAGTTGGAAGGAGAGGGCGCAGGAGGTGCGGTTGTGGAGGGTCGTAGTTGAGCAGGGCCGTCGTGAGGACTTGCCAGAATCAGGGCAAGAGGGATCTGGCGACATGGGGCGGGGGCGGTAGGTGGGAGAGCGAGCACAGCAGCTTCGCGTCGACCTGCTCTCGGTCTCGAGCTCAACCTGCGCTCGCCCTCGCACCTCGCACAGCCGTGACCAACACAATACAAGAAATTGCACCCTCTCGACGACCCCCTACGCAATAAACTTCTTCAAGAACCGCTTGTGGAACTCTGTCCTGAGCAAGTCGTTGACAAACTCCTTCTTGGGCGTCTCGCTCGTCCCGCGCGCCTGGTTCTTGAAGATTACATCGTCGTCCCACCGCCTCTTGATTCCGAACGACGAGGACGAGCCGGCCGAGGACATCATGGAGGGGGAAGGAGAGGCGCCAAAGTTGAGAGCGGATTGGAGGTTCAGAAGGGGGCTGCGCGTGCGGTGTGGTTAGTGATGTTCGAGGACGTGGTTCGAGAGGGGTAGGAGAGGGACAACGGCAACGAGAGTACGTACTTTCCAGTCGCAATCTCCTCCTCTCGCGACGTCTGCTCGTTCGCCGCCTTCTCACGTTCCTGCGTCCGAACCTGATCAGCTCCTCTCCTTCCTCCTTCGCAAAGAACCACAGACTCACAATCTTCTCCTTCTCCTCCGCCCTCTCCCTCTTAATCTTCTCCAACTCCCTCAACAACTCGGCCGTCTCATCCTCCTCATCACTCTCCTCCGCACTCTCCTCCCCCGCACTCTCCTTCCCACTCTCCTCCTCATCATCCACATCCAGTCCCCCAACCTCGACGAGCACTTTCCGTCGCTTGGCACTCTCCTCGTCCGCTTCGGCGCTCTCGATCAGTTGCACGAGAGCGGCGTCGGCGGCGAACCCGGGGAGGCCTTTGGATTTACGGGTGGCCGAGGCGGATTCGGCGGCGAGGAGTTCGAGCTTGAGGTCTCGGCGGGAGACTTCGGCGGTCGTGCCTTGGCCGGGCTGCGCGAGAGGATCGGGGGGAGTCAGTTGCGTGTGGGAGGGAGGTTGGCAGGTGTTGAGTCCAACGGCGCCGAGGGCCAGGTGCTGTTTGTCGGGTTGAACTGCTCATCAGAAGCGACGTTCTCCCTGCCCAGTCGTCCTGTAGCTCCTTCGCCGGTCCAGCTGGGTCCACCCCTCACAAGGAACCGCAAGCCACGCCTCCCTCCTCACTTCCTCCCCCTCGCGTGCCTCCCTCCTCCCCTGCAGCACACCCACACGAACGCGGCGACTGACCTGCCTAAACTTGAGGCGAGTGTGAGAAGCCATGTCTCGACTCGAGTACATCCTGCTGTTGCTCCTCGAGTCCTTGCCCTGGGCTGGGTCCCATGTTGGTCTGCGAGAGATCAGTTGGGTCAGCAGAATGGGTTGGTATAGGGGGCAGAGTGGACGTACCGATGTGCTGAACTCATTTCTACTGGCTTGAAGGGGGGAAGAGTTGGAGTGAGAGTGAGAGAGAGCAGCGATCCGATTTAATCCCTTTGGGTACTTGTAAATGGTAATTGTAAATCGCGAAGTATCGCTGCATTCCTCTCTTGTCGTTCTCTCTGACCCGTTCGTACTCTGAATCCCACCCAGAAAGAGAACAACTCGATTCCAGTCAAAAGGAATCCGACCAGCTCCAACATAAACGAACTTTCCCTGCTCCTCCGCGGTGCCCTCGGTTCCCTCCTCGTTCCCCGTCTCCCTCCTAGCTCTCCCACCTCTTCCCACGCCAGATGGAACTCTTCTCCGACCTAAGCGTCACCAAGCTCCTCCTCACAATCCTCTGCAGCCTCCTCGCCCTCGCTCGCCTCCTCGTACGTCCTCCGACTCCTTCGCAGCGCTCCCCGCTAACCCCCATTCGAAAGACTCTGATCGTCGCTCTCGTGCGCTGCTGTCGAGGGAAACAGGCGGTCGAGGACGAAGAAGCGTACGATGAGAACAGCTTGCCGGTGGCCAAAGCGACGCGGGTGAGGGAGGGAGTGAGGAGGGTGCGAAAGAGTTTGAGAAGAGGGGGGAAGTGGGTTGCGGAGGAAGGTGAGCTTCCTTTGGAGTCGAGATAGGAAAGGAGCTGATGGGTTTGGGGTAGGAGCCAAGTTGAGGAAGAAGGAGGGTGGGAGGGAGAGGAAGAAGGAGAGCGGGAGAGTTTGTGAGGAGCGGAGGAGGGGGGATCCGGAGCAGGGAAAGGAGGAGAGTGAGAGTGAGGAGGAAAAGGCGGAGCAGAGGCCGTTAGTCAAGTAGTGCTGGCTTTGCTTGAGGAGGATCGTTCGGTGGAATGCTCGCCCGCTCAAGAATCCAAGTCGCGCCGGTTGAGAGTGCGGTGCTGAAAGCGTGTCGGTCAATCTTGCTCTTCGAATCCTGCGATTGCGCTGAGAGTCGCCTTGAGAGTTAGATACGACTGAGCCGTCTGGGGGGACGGGATCCGAGAAAGCGAACAAACACTCGGCAAGCAGTGGAGCACGAAGTCTACAACGCTGGGCAGACCTCTCTGCTCTTTATACCCACTCGTTCCGTCGAGCTCGCCAGCAGCCAACCTCCCAGCTCTCCCTTCCCTCCAGCACGAACTGGCAGCCCAAGGATCGCAACTGGCCGTCGAAGCGGGGCGTCCTGCTCCAAGCCTCCAGCTCTCTCCTATGTCCTCAAAGGCACCTTCTAGGAGCATTCGATCAAGCAGAGTCCGGTTGCGCGTGTTGGACGAGGAAAGAAGAGTCGTCCTCCTCCTCCCCCTCCTTTTTCGATTTCTTTTTTCCAAAGAGTATTTCCTCGACGTTCTCTTCCTACTCTCTCCTTCCCCCAAGCTTTCACAAACAACAACAACAACGCGAAGGAGTGCTCGCCCGCGATGCCTCCAGCGGTCCAGCCAGACCTCCAAGTCCCTCTCCCGAACCAACTCGTTCAGTCCAAGAAGCACCCGCTCGAACTCGATGATCCCTCCTCGGCCAACGCCGTCGCCAGCGGGAGCGGTTCCACCAGGTCGAAGCGCGCGAGGACGTTCGATATCGCCGTGAATGGTGAGTGTGCCTTCGTTCATTGGGGGGACCGGGGAGGGAACGGGGGGCGGTGGCGTTGGAGGCGAGTCATGGGGCTGGGTCGGGAAGGCGGTCGAGAGAGGACGACCTCGGGTTGTTTACTTCAGGTACTCTTCAGGGCGGGTCTGCTGGCGTCTTTCGTTGCGTGTGGAGGCGTCCTCGGCGTTGTGGGTTGAGGCTGTTTCGAACGAACTCGGCGCACTGGGAGGCTTGCCCTAGGCGAGTTGCCGCTTTCCGGACGCGCTCCACCGCACTCTCCTCGACAGCGCACCTCCCTTCCTACGCACAGAACGCTTTGCTGACCCCTCTTCCCTTTCCAGGACAGCACGTCGACGCCGAATCCCCTCCGAACGGGCAGGGGAGCTCGGACGACGACGACGACGACGACTTTGTCGACCCAGCGCTCAAGAACGCCTCCTTCCCTCGCTCCCCAGGCCTCCCTCTCCGCGCCCCTCCCGCCCGCTTCGCCACCCACACCGGAATGTTCCTCCCGCTCCCCGCGACGAACGACGACGTGATGACGGCGGTCGACTACACGCACATCAGTCAGGCGCTCGCCCATCAGCCGCTCGCGACCAACCCGAGTCAGCAGACTATCGACCTTATGACCAAGTTGGAGAGTGCGGGAACGATCGAGGGGAGCTTGGAGGAGAGGATGGACGCGTTCATGAAGGAGGTCAAGACTCAGGTGCGTTTCGCTCTCCCGCCCTCTCGCTCTCTCCCCCCAGCTCGCCCAGCGCACCTCTCCGCTCCTCGAACGCTCACTAACGAGAGCGCCTCTTCACACAGATGTTCAACGTCTCTCAACGCGTCGACGTCATCGAAACCGGTCGCTTCGCCACCACCGCCTCCCTCTCCGCCGTCCAGTCCTCCCTCGTCTCTCTCGAATCCCGCCTCCTCCCTCCCACCTCCGGCGCCGCCGACACGTCCTCCCTCCTCGCCTCTTCCTCCCTCCTCCCCGAAGCGATGACCCTCTCCTCCGCCATTGCCGGCCCCTCTGGGAACCCCGTCTCGGACGCCGCCAACGCTCACTCGGCCATGGCGCTCGGCGCGATCGCCCAGACGCACCTCCAGTCCCAGTTCGAACAACTCTCGAACGGAACGATGACGCCCGAGTTCAAGGAGTTCCTCAACGGGACCGGCGGACCTCCCCCCGCTGGGATCCCGCTCGCGAAACCGCGCAAGGGCAAGAAGGTGGCGGCCGCGGCGAAGAAGGACGACGACCCCTCGGCGCCCGTTTCGACCAAGAAGGCTCGAAAGCCCGAACTGAGTCGCGCGGTTCGAGGCACCATGTTCCGCCTCCTCGGACTGTCGCTCGCGACCAACGCGCCCAAGTACCACGGCTACACTTCGAGTCCCGACTTGCCCGAGTTCAGCCCTAGCGTCGCGTTCGACCCGGCGACGGGCAGTCGACTTTGGCGCTGGGAGTGGGAGAAGACGATCAGGCAGAGTTCGTACAACGCTGCGTTCTCGATGGCGATCCAGAACCAGGTTCTCGCCGATCGGGAGCTGGGAATGTACAAGGACGTTCCCGAGGGGGATTGGCCGAGCTTGGAGGAGGCGGTCGATAGCGCGTACACGAACTTGAGGAGGGAGAGGGAGAGCCAGGTCGACCCGAACAAGAAGGCCAAGAAGGACGAGCATCGCAAGAGGGGGAAGAAGAGGGGACTCAAGGAGGAGAAGCACCGTCGTAGGACCAAGGCGTTCGAGGACGCGCGCGCGGCGGCCGAGGAAGCGGGAGAGGACGCCGAACCCAACTGGACGACTCAAGTCGTCTCCGAGTTTGTCAGGAACGGAGCCGAAGACCTCGAAGCGGCGCTCGAGATGAGGTACATGAGCAGCGAGGAGGAGGTCGACACGTCCGATCCGGTCCGCCTCTCGATCCCTTGCGTCGACATCGTCTCCTCCTCCGCCCTCCCCTCCACCACTCTGGTCCCAGGCGAAAAGACCTTCTCCGTCCACCGACCCTCGTGGCGCTCTCAACGCCTCCTCGACGCCTTCTCGGAACTCGACTCGCTTAGGCCCCCCGAGAGGGCCTACAGGAGGATTCAGGGGACGGGGAGGAGGGAGTTGCCCCCTACGGCGACGCCCGAGTGGATGTTGAGCGAGGATTGGTTGACGGGCGAGGGAGCCATCTTGGCGGCGGAGGGAGTGACGGTTAACCCGCAGAGGGAACCGCCCAAGCTCAGGCAGGCGAGGGGGAAGGGGAAGGGGAAGGCGTAGGAGTGCTTGGGAGGTCGTGTGCTTGGTAACGATTTGCGTTTTTGATTTGTTCATCGTTTCGCGAGTGGGAGGAGAGAGGAGAAGGACGCGTCGTGTATTAGAGTTGCGCTTCGAGCTGCCTCTTTCTTCCTCCTTCCCTCTCTCTCCCCAGCGACTTTGCAACTCGAACAGCCGCACTAGGACTCTTGGGACGAACAACAAGACCCACCCTCGCTCACCCAAACCACCACGAATCCGCGCAGCTCCTCGGCCTCTTTGTTGTTTCGCCTCCACCTACTCGGGTCTCCCCTTCCTTCCTACGCCCAACACTGCACCGCCGCCATGATCCCTCCTCCCATCCGCACGCCCCAGTGCTCTCGTCTCCTCGCCCTCCCTCCCCCGATCCTCGCAACGCTTATCGCGCAGCTCCTCTGCTCGTGCGCAGAAGCGAACGACCTGCTCGACACTCGTGGATCCATCACTCGGTTCCACGCCAAAGTAAAGCCCGCACTAGCGATTGAAGCCTACCTCGCTCGGTTCGTCCCTCCTCCTCCCACTGAAGAAGGCAGGCAGCTAACGATCGCGTCACGAAAGCCTAACGACCTACACCCCCTTCCCTCGCGACGCCCTCCTCCTCTCCCTCCTCTACCTCGACCGAATCTCCCGACTCCCCCTCCCCTCCTCCCCCCTCCCCCCAACCCCCCTCTTCCCCTCCCTCTCCTTCGCCCCACGTCCCTCGACCCACTCCCCAACCCCGCTACTCAACTCGTTCACCCTTCATCGACTCCTCATGGCGACCCTGCTCTGCAGTACGAAATTCACGAGCGACGGGTTCGTACCCCAGAGTCGGGCGGCCAAAGTCGGGGGAGTGGCGTTGAGGGAGTTGGTGCGGTTGGAGGTCGAAGTCATGTTTACGTTGGAGTGGAGCTTGTGGTACGAGATGAGTGAGGTCGAGGAGGTTTGTCGAGCGCTGTTGGAGCTCGGGGAGGAGATGGAGGTCGTGGAGCGCGTTGAGTGGGTCGAGGAGCGAGTGGAGGAGGAGGAGCAGGTCGCGTTGGATCCCCTCCCGGATGCTCCCCCTCTTCTTCCGTTCGACGACACGCCGCCGAGACACTCGCTCGAACCGCCGATAATTCGGTTACCTCGGGATCCTGGATCGGACGACGAGGACGAGGACGACGAGAGGAGGGAGCCAGAGTGGCGCAGGGTGCTCGCTGCGGCCGAGGGAGCGACGACGTTTCGGGAACCGATTAGGAAGGTGCCGGGGAGGACGCTGGGGGGAAAGGGGAGCTATGATACGGTGAGAGCGGGGGTGGAGCAGGGGGAGGAGAAGGGAGAGCCTGTCGAGGTGTGTTGAATGTACAAGTGCAGGAATGGGAAGACTCTATTAGCGAGTAACGCTGTGCTCTCTTCTTCTTTTGCTCTGCTCGTCCTTTGCTTCCCCTTGATCTTGCCTTAGGAAGCAGTGAAGGGGAACTCGGTGGGCTCGCTGTAATAATTTATTATCTACCTCACCTTGTAAATTAAATCAAAGATAATAATCCCCGGCTCGAACGCCCGACGCGCCTCTTGTTGTCCCGTCCCCTCCCTCTGCTCGAAGACTCTGCGGGTCGTGAATCGGTACGTAAGAACTGCTTGACACTGCTTCATTGCTCCACCTGCTCGATCCAGGCTGCTCAGGACAGCTCAGCGCTCAGCGAATGCGGGAGCTCGTGGAGGCCCAGGAGTGTTTGCGAACGGGGAGGGAGAACTACGCAACAACCGGCAAAGTAGAACAAGCGCTGACTCTGCTCCTCAATTCATAGGACCATGCTGCGACTGATCCCCCGGTTATTCCACCCTCGACTCTCCCCATCTCCTCAAGTCCTAAACCCCTCTCCACGTCCTCTCTCCGCCACTCCCCGACCCTCATCATCCTACCGCCGTTTTGGCGATCCAGTCCCACCCCGCCGTTCCGCTTACCCGACCCCAATCCCCTACTCTCCACCCCGGAAACCCCTCTTCAACAACTTCCGCCGTCCGCCTCCCATCGTCTTCCTCGTCCTCGGCGGCGGAGGTGTTTACTACCTCGCGCACCTCGAACAGGTTCCCGAGACGGGGAGATGGAGGTTCATGGATGTCTCCCCTGCGATGGAGCGGCAGTTGGGGGAAGAAGGGTTCGGGCAGACGATGGCGGAGTACAGGGGGAAACTGCTTCCTGATCGGCATCCGACGGCGAGATATGTGCAGAGTGTGGTGAAGAGGATTACGGAGGCGTCGGGGTTGGAGGCGGGGCCTGGGGGGTGGGAGACGCATGTTGTTGCGGAGGGGGAGACGAGGAATGCGTGCGTTGCCTTTCGTTGGAGTGGAGAGAAGGGAGCTGATGAGGGGATGCAGGTTTGTGCTTCCTGGCGGCAAGATTTTCGTCTTTACTGGGATCCTCCCAGTTTGCGCCACGGAGGACGGGCTTGCGATCGTCCTGGGACACGGTGCGTTCTCTCCGTCTCTCCCTCCTCCACAAACTGATCGAATCCCTCGCAGAGATCGCGCATCAAGTCGCCCGACATTCCGCAGAACGAATGTCCTCCTTAAAGGTACGTTCCTCGCACCCCCCCCCCCCCCCCCCTTCGCAGCACAGCTCAACCCCTCGCCAGGTCCTGTTCGCTCTCTCCCTCCTCCTCGAATCAACAGGCCTAGACGTCGGCCTCTCCCGCCTCCTCCTCAACCTCCTCCTCACTCTCCCAAACTCTCGCAAGTCCGAATCCGAAGGTCCGTCTCTCCCCCCGCATCCCTCTTCGCAGCCAACTAACGCACGACGTCTCGCAGCGGATTACATCGGCCTCAAACTCGCTACCGCAGCCTGTTTCGACCCTCGCGCTGCGACGGGGCTCTGGGAGCGTATGGGCGCAGCGGAAGGAGGAGGCGGGAACGTCGATTTCCTGAGCACGCATCCGGCGTCGGGGAAGCGAGTGGAGAAGGTCACCAAGTGGGCCGAGGAGGTGAGTTTTCTCGGGTTTGTTGCGTTTATGGGGAGCTGATGGGATGGCAGATGATGGAGGGGAGGCCTGGGGAGTGCGGGCCGTTGGAGAGGCAGGTGGGGGAGTTTAGGGCGAGGGCTGGGGCGACGTGGTGATGTTTGGTTGGGAGAGGAATTAGGGAGGAAGGAAGAGGTGTTGAGTCGGAATACAGTGTTGCTTTGGATCTTACGAGGGCGAGGGAGTGAGTGCAAAGCGATGCGAGGAGAGTCAGCAGGTCGGACGTCAACCGTCGCAGGGTACAACGACGCAAGTTCCACATTCCTTCCCTCCTCTACAGTTCCCTCCAGCTCATTCCTGAAGCTCCCTGCGTACCGAATCAGCTCCACCTCTCCGTTAACGCCAGCATCTCGCCACTCACCCTCAGTAATTCGGCCAAATCCCCCTGCTCGCAATCTCTCCCACATGCTCATCCGGATCCGCAAAGTACACGCTCTTCCCCCCCTTCGGCCACTCCACTTTTCCCAATATCCTCACCCCCTTCCCCCGCAACGCCTCCTCCCACACCTCGACCTCCTCGCGCTTCTCCACCGCGAGCGCGAAATGACTTTTGAGCACGACCTCGTCTTGGGATGGGGAGAGACCGTGGCCTGGGATTATGCCTTCGCCGAATGGGCTATCGGCGGTGGTGAGGCCGCGTTGGAAGACGAGGAGCGTCCTGCGGGGGTGGGATCAGCTGGAGTTCAACGCCGAGGCAAGGAGGAGCGTTACGTCGGGCCGAGAGCGAAGGCGGCGACGCGGGGAGTGTTGAAGAAGGGTTTGCCGAGGTTGAGCGTTTCGGAGTAGAACTTGACGGAGGTGGGGAGAGAGCGAGCGTCTGGGGGGAGAGGGGGTTAGTTCTGAGCGAGCAGAGGAGGGAGCGACGGACAGAGGCAGAGCTCGAGAACGTGAGTAATCTTGGGGAGAGCTGCCATAGCTGCGAGCGATTAGAGAGCAGAGGGATATGGCAAGAGACCAAGCAGCGCGAAGCCAAAGGGCGGAGGTCGAGGACTCGAGGTCGGGCGCTCCTTGCTCTCAACCAACACCTCGTCAACAGCGATGCCACGATCACGCTCCCCCTCCCCAGCACACCACTCCTCGAGGCATCGCGACTCGAGGGACGACCGCGAGCGCCGACGCAGCCGCTCCCCAGACCGGCGGCGAAGCTACCGCAGTGACGAGCGGGACGAAGAAGGGAAGGGCAAAGGGCGGGACAGGGAGCGTTCGCGCTCACGCTCCAGGTCTCCAGCTCGGCGAGAGAGGTCGCGCTCGAGGGATCGGGAGAGGCGCAGGAGGTCGCGCTCTGCTTCGTCGAGCTCTGGTTCTGATAGCGAGGATTCGAGGGAGAGGAGGCATAGGCGCAAGAGGAGGAGTAAGAACAAGGATGGGAAACTGGATTCCAAGGGGAGGACAAAGGAGGAGAGGAGGGAGAGGCGGCAGGAGAAGAAGGACAAGAAGGAGAGGGTGCGCTCGACCGTTCCTTGGGGCTGGAGTGGGATGGAGCTGAAGGGGACTGCCGCTCGCAGAAGCTCAAGAAGAAGCGGGGTATCGAGGTTGTCGAGTGGGGGAAGCATGGTATCCTGGCTGAGAATGGTGCGTCTAGCTAGTTCCACCCGCCTCTGGACCAGTTGTTGATCCCCCTCCGCAGATATCTACACCAAGGACCAAGAGTTCCGTGCTTGTGAGCCTTGGGAACCACGAGCCAGTCCTCAAGCGAGCTAACGAGGTTTGGATGCTGCAGGGCTCGTCGAGGAGAAGATGATCAACCCCGAGACTCTCTCAAAGGCAAAGGAGAAGGAGATCTTCAAGACGTTCATGGAGGCGTTCAACACTGGAACTCTACCCCACGACAAGTTCTACGACATCCCCAAGTACGAGAAGCGCATGGACTCGCTCCGCAACGGCGAGACGGTCGAGACCTCCGGCGGCGTGCGTTCCTCTCCCCTCCTCCTCCCGCACCCTCGCTGACACCTCGTTCGCAGGGATACGACGCACAAAAGGACATGGACTCCATTCGCTCGTCGCACAAGCGAACTGTCGTCGAGACCGAGTCGTTCCTCGATCGAACTCATCTTGAAGGCCTTCGCAAGGTCCAAAATGAGCGTGTCGAGATGGAACGGATGCTCAAATTGGGACTCAAGCCACGGGACTCGATGGGAGTGCGGATGGAGACGCGCGAGGAGGCTGGGCTGAACTGAGGTTGCGAATGCGATGAATTGCTCGGTGCGATCTAGACGAGGCGCGGTGCGGGGACGTCCTCTGCTCCCTCCTCCCCCTCTTCTGGCTCGGCGAGAAGCTGCCCGACTCGCAGCCGTAAGAAACCTCCCAGATCCCCATTGTCCTTCCCCTTCGCCGTCAATTCTGAGGTGCGGTGGAGAGATTCGATCTCGTCCACGCGAGCTCGAACGTTGTCCAGCTGCGTGCTCGAAGGTCAGCGTGTCTTCTTGCGTTCCGTTTGGGACAAACGTACCTTGTCCTGGAAGTCCTCCTCCGAGCAAATGTCGCGGAAAACGCTCAGCATCAGGCGCGAGTCGGGCTGCAAGAGAGGCTTGTTGAGAAAGGGTCTCGCGGAAGGACGTCGAGATCGAGCGTACGCGAACATGGAAGTTGACGTCGACGTTGATGATATTGTGGCTGCGAGAACGTTGGTAAGCTTCTCCGCGCGAAGAAGAGGAGAGCGAGACTCACTGGTCCAGATCAGAAATGTAGTCGGGTCGCGTCATGATCTCCCGCTGTCGACAAGGGGGACGGTCAGCAAGCGATTTCTAGAGCGGCAATCCTTTGCTAAAAGGCGCACAGCTCTCCGATAATCGACGCGAGGATCCTGCAGCTCGGTGAGGACTTCCTCAAAGTTGTCCGGCGGCGCCTCGTTCGCGTCGTCGTCCTCAGGCGTAGCTGCGTCGTTAATGATCTCTTCCTCGACGTCCAGCGCGGTATCCTTGACCTCCTCGGCTTCCCCTGCAAGGCGAGCAAACTCTTGGAAAAGGAGCTGGGAGCCGGGCGTCAGCTGGAGCGAAGGAGGTTTTCGGTAGATGGGACGCACGAATGAGCACGACGAGACCTTTTGCTCGTCCATGACCTGCATCAAGTAATTTCGTCAGCCCTCGTTCCCCGCACAAAAGTGTCCAACGCACATCATCATCCAAATCTGGAATCAACCCAAGGCGATGGTGCAGCCACCCCTTCTCCATCTCCACCATCTCCTTCGCACCTTGGATCATGTCCTTCTTCCCCATCAACCGACTCAGGAAGCTCAGTCGACCACCGACGAGGTCCCAGACTTTGAGCGATTCGGCGGGATCGAGAGGCCCGAACTCTTCGGGACGAGCGGCAGAGAGGCAGGCGTGCGTTTCGGAGGGCGTGAGGTCGCGCACGGAGAGGACGTGCATGCGTGAAGCGTTCTTCTCTGCAGGGCAAGGAGGGGTTAGCGAGGGAGCTGGGAGCGAGGCAAAGAGGGTGTACTGAGGTGGCGATATCTGCGTTCACCAGATCGTCAGCAGTGCCCAGGGAGAGTCTGAGGAAGGAGACGCACGGGTGGAAGTCGTCCGAGTTGAAAACCATCGTCAGTACGCCAGCCTGAGCCCTGAAGGAGTTGGAATTTAGACGCCGAAAAGGATGAGGGCCGAGAAAGAGACCTCACCAGCTTTCGGCGCGTTGTTGAAGCATATGAAGAAGCGAATGACCCTCGAGATCATCGTGGACGAAGTGGATATTGTTGATGATGAGCACCAAAGGACGCCCTCGCTCCCGCCGATATCGAATGGCGACCTTCTCGAGCTTGTGGAGCGCGCGCTCGCTGCGCGATTGGAAAGCTCGTCAGCGTCTTGCAAAAAGCGGTCGGAGAGAGAGAGTACGTACATGTCGAGCAGAGGGCCAGCCTCGCGAGGGTCCTTCCTCTGGAACAATCCAGCGAAGGAGTCCTTGGTCCCAGCAGCTTCGTCAGACAGACCTTGCAAATCTCGCAAGCAAAGACTCACCTCGTTGTACTCGAAGTCCAGCGCCTTCCCCAGCCGAAGTCGGAAGACCTCTGGGTCTTCGTGCGCTTCCATCATCGCAACTCCATCCGCAAGGTCTGGAGAGGGAAGAGTCAGCTCGGTACGAGGAGCTCGAAACGAAGCGTAGTACTCTTCACCATTGCTTCAATAATAAGCGTCGTCTTCCCAACCCCCTGCGAAGCCACCAAAGTCGTGAGCTCCCCGGCTCGCTCCCACCCCGCGACCTCTCTCCAAAAAAAGAGCTCACCTTCGGCCCCAGCAGCAGCAGATACTCCCCACTGATCTCCCCGTTGATAACCTTGTCGATATAGGTCTGCTCCTTCCTCCGAATCCGTCCCTCCTTGCGAGCTCCCCCACTTGCTTCGATGCGACCTGCGCTCGCGAGCTCCAACACGGGGTCCCAGCCTGCCTCGAACGCGTTGGAAATCTTTCGCAACGCTTCGTACTTGTCTGTAGAAGCCTGCGTCAGCTTTGCTTGGATGAGGGAGGAGGAAGCTGCTGTACACCAGTGATGATCTGCGGGGGGAGAGGTCAGCTCTTCGGTCCTGCGGGGTTACCACGACGCAAGCAGAAGACGTACACCCTATTCCAGCCGCCGCAAGAAGCCCAATCCCTTCAGAAGACAGCCATCAGCTCCCCACTCAGCCAGCTCTGACCTCCGATAAAGACGGACCTGCCATGGTCCCCAGCGCCGAATCCATGACCGCCGACCGCCCAGGCTTGCTCTTGCCCTTCCCCTTTCCATCCCCTTCTTCCGGATCTGGCGTGTCCACCTGCTGTTGCGCGCCGGCCTGAGGATCGAAAGTGACGATGGAGCGGCGAAGCCTGAGTACGGTGTGTTGTGGTGCAGTGGGACGGAGAGCGTGCGCGCGGGAGAGTCGAGTGATCATCTAAAGAGTGTGTTACGCGGTTGTTGAAGGTGCGAAGGCGTCGAAAGAGGAAGAGGGAGCTTCGCGCTCGAGAGAGGACGCGCCTCGAGCTGCTCTCGACTCGAACAAGATGGGGTACCCTGGGTTTCCTTCCAAATGCAATGCGTGAGGGGTATCTAGTACGATAAGAGACGCTGGGGGGTTCTACACCGTCTGCTGCGAGTCCCACATCTCCTCGACCGCCTGCTTGCGCTCCCACCTCCGTCGCAGCTCGTGCAAGCTCATGCTGCACGCCGCCAGAGTAAGCAAGACGGTGAGGTCGCGGAACGACAGCGCCTGCGTCTGGAAGACGGCTTGGAGGGGCGGGAAGTAGATGAGGGTGAGTTGAACCATGAAGGAGATGGAGACGGTCGTGAGGAGCATGCGGTTGACGTTGCCGCGGAGGAGGGCGACGTTGAGGCCTCGGTTTTGGAGGGCGGAGGCGAGGTCGAGGAAGACGAAGGAGGTGAAGGTCTGCAACGCGAGCGAGAGGGTTAGGCGTGAACCGGAGTTGCCAAAATCAAGGCAACCGCACCATTGTCTGGTCCCTCTGCGCCATCGATCCGTCGCCAAGCTCCGCCGCCAACACAAAGAGCACGCCGACGATGATGATACTCGCCGAGAAGCCAACCCTCGCGAGCAGTCGCTGGCTGAGGATCGGTGCGTTCTTTGGGCGAGGCGGTCTCCGCATCATGTCGTGGTTGACGGGATCGACGCCTAACGACTGACTCGGCGGTCCGTCCATCTGCGAGCAAAGGACATCAGAATTGAGCAGCAAAGAAGCAGCGGATTTCTGGCGCACGAGAATGTTGATGAACAGGATCTGCAGAAATTGGTGAGCCGGGAACGACGTCTGGAAGCCGAAAGGACGAACCTGCATCGGGTTGAGGGGGTTGGGGAGTCCCAGAACCGTCGACAGCGTGATGAGTGACAGTGCGGCGACTGCTGTTGACAGTTGGAAGACGAGGAAGTTCTGGATGTTGAGGAAGATGCCTGCAAAGACGCGTGAGCGGTGGGAGTGAGGACCGTCGTCGAAAGCAAAACACACTCTTTCCTGCGAAAGAAGAGCGCATCAGTAACGGCCTCGAGCAGAGCGAGCACCCAGCTCACCTTCCTCCACTGCTGGCAGTAGCGTCGCAAAGTTGTCGTCCACCAGGATGACATCGGCAGCCTCCTTCGCGACGTCGGTCCCTCCCCTCCCCATCGACACCCCAATATCCGCCATCTTCAACGCCGGCGCATCGTTCACTACCCCCGCAAGCCAGTCAGCTCCCTCTCCCCCTCGCACAAAGCGAAAAACAAACGCACCTCCATCCCCCGTCATCGCCACCACCGCTCCTCGCGCCTGAAACGCCTCGATAATCGCCATCTTGTGCCTCGGCGTCGTCCTCGCAAACACCGTGATCCCTCCAATCCTATCCGCCAACTGCCTCTGACTGAGCAAGTCAATGTCCTTGCCCGTCAAGCACCCCGACGACCCGTGGTTGACCCTGATCCCCAACTGCCTCGCGATGCTCATCGCCGTCTGCTCCGAATCCCCCGTAATCATGACGACCTGAATCCCTCCTGCGTGCAGCTGCGCGATCGCCGCATCGACGCCTTTGCGCGGTGGGTCCATCATCCCTTGGAAGCCGACGAAGATGAGCGCCTCGGGATCGGGTCCAGAGGCCATGCCGACGATGCGCAGGCCGGTACCGGCGAGTTCGGCGGCTTTGGCGTGGATGAGGGCGACGGTGCTGGGTTCTAGGGAAGTGGTCGAGTGATCGGAGCGGAGGTAGAACCGGCAGAGGGGGAGGACGGCTTCGAGTGCGCCGGAGAGGAAGGTCGTTTCGCGGTCCGAGGAGACGTTGGTGAACTGGCCCGAGACGGATTGGTACTTGTGGTCGGAGGAGAAGGCGACTTCGGACTTGCGATTGAAGTTCTGCGCGAGATGGGGGGTCAGTGGGCGTCAGCAAGGACTGGCAGAAGTCGACGCACCTCGCGCTGATCCTTGAGGCCGACGGAAGAGAGGACATTCATGAGAGCGACCTCGGTCGCTTGCCCGACGTGGACTCCAGCGCGGTCGGTATGGGAGTGGTTGCAGATGTTGCCGACGAGGAAGAGCTTGGCCTGCGCATCCTCGAACGAGAGTAAGGGAGGGGAGACGTCGGTGTCGAAGATGCCGTGGTCGACAGTGTAGGCCTTGGTGACGGTCATGACGTTCGTCGTGAGGGTTCCTGCGAGAAACTAGTCAGCAAAGGCGGTCTGGGGAGGGTGACGAACGCACCCGTCTTGTCGGAGCAGATGACTGAAACGCTGCCCAGAGTCTCGACACTGGGAAGCTTCTTGACGATCGCGTTCTGCTTTGCCATGCGCAGGACTCCGAGGGCGAGAGTGACGGTCACGACGATGGGTAGGCCTTCGGGAATCGCAGCGACAGCGAGGGACACTGTTGAAGGGCTTCGTTAGCGCCGTTCCAGCTGAGTTCAGCTCCCAGCGCACCTCCGATCGTAAACATCTCGAGCCAGCTGCGCTTTTGGATGACCCCGATCAGGCAGATGACTCCAATCACGCCAAACGAGATCGCTGAGAGCTTCTTCGCCAGTTCGTCCATCGAGAGCTGCAGCGGCGTCTTCTTGTCGCCAATCTGATCAACCGCCGTTAGCTACCTCCCCTTCTGCTCCACACACGAAACGACTCACCTCCTGCATCATCGCAAAGACAACCCCAAACTCGCTCTGCACTCCCGTCCCGACCACAACCCCTTCTCCCCGACCATTCCGCACCAACGTCCCCATAAACGCAATGTTCCTCCTCTCACTAATAGGCAGCCCCCCGATCCCCAGTCCTCCCTCCAGAATCGCCTCGACGTGCTTCTTCGCAGGTCGCGTCTCTCCCGTCAACGCCGACTCGTCAATCTCGAGACTGTGCGCCGAGGTGAGGCGTAGGTCGGCAGGAATGCGGTCGCCCGTGTGGAAGGTGACGAGGTCGCCTGGGACGAGGACGTTGGCGAGCTGGGTCGTCTTGTGGCCGTCTCTGTGGGGGGTCGGTGGGTTAGCCGAGTCGCAGAGAGGGAGGAACGATCAAAGACGTGCCGGATTAGGTGGGTATAGTGCGGTACGAGCTTGTTGAGGGCCTCCAGAGATTGTTCTGAGCGCTGCTCTTGCACAAAGCCGACTGTGGGGGAAGGTCAGCTCACGTCCATCGGCCAGGGAGGAAAGACGAACCGGTCACGACGATGAAGATGGCTACTACGATGCTCGCCGCGTCGTCGAAGTTGCCCACAAAGGCACTGACGACCGCGCTGCCCAGCAGGAGCAAGATCAACGGGTCGCCAGAGAACTGACCCGCGAACCGCTTCCAAAGCGGGTCCTTGGCGCTGACCTCGAACTCGTTCGGCCCTGAGAGCTCCCTGATCGCTGGTACGGTGGCGCTGTTGAGTCCGCGAGTGACGGAGGTGCTGAGGGCCGAGAGGGTCTGGGGGACGGTCTGGGTTGCGTAGTGGGAGGAGGGAGTGAGGGGAGAGGTGGTGTGGGCGAAAGGGTGGTGACTGTATCCTCCTGGTCCTCCGCTAGCATGAAACGCTCCGTGAGCTGCTCCAGCACCTCCTGCTCCTCCGCTTCCGCTCGCCACGTCGTAGGTCGAGAAGCGCGATGCGGTCGGCGTAAAGGCGTTGGCGGCGGCGCCAAAGTCGAGGATGGCAGGCTCGGGTTCGTGCCGTCGTAACGAGGTGGAGTAGGCAAAGTGCTGGTCATCCGAGAGGGGAACTTGGGGGGAGGAGCTGCGAGAGTCGAGTGGGGTGCCGGTGGTAGGAGCGGCGTAGTCGTTTCCAAGGCGAGAGTAGGCGGACTTGTCTTTGCCAGAAGGAGCCATTGAAGGTTGGGCGTGGCCTTGGCCCTGCAGAGAGCTTTCCAGTCGTGCGTTACGGGTCGAGGGAGCTGGACAAGGGGAAGAGGCGCGAAAGGAGCGAGCCCCCTCCTCGAACTCTCTTTCCGCCCTCTCGTCGACTTTCGTTTGTGGTTTTCACCTGGCGCGTCGCAGTGCGATATTTTCAGGTAGTCAGTCTCCTGGATCTCAGAGCGGGAGAAAGGAAGGAGCAGTCGAGACTGAGCTCTGAGGGCGCTCCGCACCTCGAGGCGCCTCCTCCCCACTCGATTCTCAGCTTCACTGCTTCGAATCGAATCACTTAGAGTGCAATGAGCAAGCCAGACCACAACAAGAACGAGCCTGAACCAGGGCGAGGAGAACGGCTGGGAGCTGGACGCGCGACTGCTTTTTCTGCGCCTGGAGGTCTTTGCCTTCGACCACGAGCTGGGATGACTAGGCTACCACCTTGCCTCGCCTGCAGAGTGCTGCCACGACCTCTAGCAGCCCGGGCTATCCACACCTCGACCTCAGCAGCTCGGCAACCCCTCGCAGGCCAGCGCCAACCCTCCTCAACCTCCTCCCGATCCTATCCTCGCTCACCGCAGTCGTTCAACTCGAGGCCTGGAAAGGCGCCTTGGGAAAAGTATCGCTCCTCCCAACCTCGACAGTCCGCCCCCTCCCCCTCATCCATCACCACCGCCGTAGTTCTCCAAAAACTCGAGGCCCACCTCAAGTCCGCCTGGATCCGCAACGATGCCTCAATCACGGCTCTCGCTATCGACCTAGGAGTGGACAGCCTCCGATTTGGAGAGCTGGCGCAGCGGTTCGGGGCGCAAGCGGTTCGGGAGCTCGCACGACGGCAATCGGGAGAGCTGAAGAGTGGGAGCATCGCCTGGGACGTGGAGGAGCTACGGACAGCGTACGTCGCCAACGGCGTGGAGAGCCTAAAGTCGAGCTGCTTCCGAGCGTTCGTCATCTGGTCGTCCTCCCTTCCCCTCCCTCCTCCCTCCACCTCCTCCCCTTCCCCCGACCCGACTCTCTCGAAGCTCCACCACCTCCACCACATCACCGACTTCCGCAACCCCGGCGAACAGTTCCCCTCCGCCCGTCAGCTCCGTCGCAAGCTCATCCTTCACGTCGGACCGACCAACTCGGGCAAGACCCACTCCGCCCTCGTCGCCCTCGCCCGCGCCCGCACAGGCGTCTACGCCGGCCCTCTCCGCCTTCTCGCCCACGAGGTCTTCTCGCGGTTCAACGAGGGCAAGATTGGCGACGAGGGGAAGCGAGTCTGTAACCTCATTACGGGGGAGGAGCAGCGAATCCTCGACCCGAACGCCTCCCTTTCCAGCTGCACGGTCGAGATGTTCCCGCTCCAGCGACGGCTCGAGGTCGGCGTTATCGATGAGATCCAGATGATTGGGGACCCGCAGCGAGGATCGGCCTGGACGAACGCGGTGATTGGGAGCCAGTGCGACGAGCTGCATCTGTGCGGGGAGGAGAGCGTCGTCGAGCTCATTCAGAAGATCGCGGATGAGCTGGGGGACGACTGCGAGGTGCGGAGGTACGAACGACTGTCGCCCCTCGTCATCGCGCAGGATTCGCTGGGGTCGGACCTGTCGAAGATTCGGAGGGGAGACTGCGTCGTCACCTTTTCGCGCAACAACATCTTTGCCTACAAGCGGTTCGTCGAGGAGAAGACGGGGTTGAGGGTTGCGGTGGCGTATGGAGGACTGCCGCCGGAGGTTAGGGAGGAGCAGGCGAGGGTGTTCAACGAGGGAGGGTACGATGTTCTCGTCGCGAGTGACGCCGTTGGGATGGGACTCAACCTGTGCGCTCTTTCTCTCTCTTCTCAATCGATCGAGCCCAACTGACTCTTCTTTCGCCAGCAAAATCAAGCGCATCGTCTTCGAAACTCTGCACAAGTGGGACGGCAAGGCCGAGGTCGCCCTCTCGATGCCTCAGATCAAGCAGATCGCCGGACGAGCCGGTCGTTTTGGCGTCCACACCTCCCCCACCGCGCCCGACGACTCGGAAGGCGTCACGACGACGACGGCCGGCGAAGTGACGACCCTGGACGACGCCGACCTCCCTCTCCTCCGCGAAGCGATGAAGTCGGCCATCGTTCAAGTCGGCCAAGCAGCTTTCTCAGCGCCTGCCGAAGCCTACCGCGACGTCAACACTCTCCTCCCTCCCTCGACTCGTCGCTCAAGGCTCTACAGCCTCGTCGGGGCCCTCTCCCAGACCTCCGCCCACTACGCGACGATGCCAGAGACGGGATCGAGTGCCATCGTCGATGCGATCGAGCACATCCACCCGCTCACGTTCGGCGAGCGAACCCAATTCGCCAACGCGCCGGTCAACATGCGAGATTCGAAGGCGCAGGCGGCCCTCATCTCGTTCGTCGAGTCGTTCGCTGCGGGACGCAAGATTATTATGCGCGAATGGAGCGAGGACGTCGGGTTGGATCGAGCGCTGGGGAACGTCAACGAGGCGCGAGCGATGAAGGAACGGGCGGCGTCCCCAGGAACGGCAGCACGACATTCTTCCCCCTCCCCGGCTCGAACCGCCAATCTCTACACTCCCCTCGTCCTCGCCGAACTCGAGTCGTACCACCGATGCCTCACCCTCTACCTCTGGCTGTCGTACCGACTCCCCGGCATCTTCTGCGACGCCGAGGCGGCTCGACCGCTGAGGAAGGTCGTCGAGAGCGCGATCGACTTTATCCTGGCGGGCATGAAGTTTGAGAAGATTGAGCGCAAGTCGAAGCGGAGGACTGGCTGGACGGCGGAGGCGCAGACGAGTTATGCGGATGGACCGAGGGCGTAGAGGTGCACTATTGGGCAATATTGGGCAATATTGGGCATAGAAATGCAGAGCGCAAGCAAACAATCCCCTATCAACACGTCTCTGCTTCTGCTCTTCCAGCGTTCCCAGCACACCACGCCACGACTTTAAGCGCGCCTTGAGCGAGGCGACTTGCGCCCGACTCCTGCTCCGCCTCTCGCTGCTCTTTCGCAAGGCCCAACCCAACTCGCGCCTCACGCTGAACGTCTTGGCAATTCATTCTTCCTCTCGCAGATCGATCACCGACTCTGGTCGACGAGGCCATCTTCTCCCCGAAACGTTGCCAGCTCGCTCTCCTTCTCTCTCCATCCCGGCGCCTGCGATGAGGTGTTCGCAGATCCGTCTGCGTCAGGAGTATTTGTTGCAGCTTGGGATGGAAGCAAACCTGAGGTTTAGAAGCTGCTGAATGGTGGAGACCAGGCGAGAATCGAATCAAGTCCGAGAAGGAGAAGTGGTCGACCCGGAGCAGAAACTCAAGCAAGCCTTGAGCAGAACCAATCGAGGAGCTGGTAACGAACGAATGATTCCAAAGTTAAGTTACAAGTGCGAAACAGCCCGTCCAGTCGGCTTCCACTTGCCCGCAAGCACCATCTCGATCCAGTCCGCGAGGGTGTTGGTCACCTTGTCCCTCACCCGCTCGTCCTGCGACTCGTCGTCAGTCTTGCTCACCACAAAGAGAGAGAGAGAAGACGCACCTGCAAGCACCAATGATCGGCCCCATCCAGCACGCGTACCTCGAGATTCCCAGCCGGGAAGCAGCCGAGCACGGCAGGAGCGAGACACATTGCCGGTGGGAGAGCAGCGTCATTCGCGGCAGGAAGTTGGAGGGCGGGGATGTGCGTAGGGAAAGGGGGTAGGTTCGCTTCTTGCTCTTCGCGGAAGTTGGTGGAGCGCGTGCGGTACCAGGAGAGAGGGCCACGCATGCCCGACTTCTTGTATTGGGAGATGTAGTAGTCGAGTTCCTGGGTGAGTGTTGGCGTTAGTGAGAGAAGGGAGGAGGAGGAGAGAGGACGGACCCGCTCTGGAGGAGGAGGAGGCAGAGTACCCGCTCGTCGCGCGTCCCGCATCTTGAGGATGCTCGCTTGGAGTCGACCTTCCTTGACCCAGTGGCCCATCTCGCCTTCGGGACGCTTGTTCTGGGTCTCCAATCGACGATAGGCGGGCGAATGCATCGGCTGAAGGAAGAGGTCGATCACCTGCGGAGCGAGGGGGTGAGTTGCGTTCGCGAAGGACAAGGGAGTGCGGACCTCGCCCATCTCCTCGACTGCTTCGGGGGTCTTGAAGTAGAGCTGGTACCCAAAGTTGGGCAGGTACTTGCGGATGAGGTCCTCGTCGCTGACGGCCGGCATCGAGGCTTTGGCAGGAGCCTGGTAGGGGGTGCAGACGCTGCGAGACGCGGTCAGTTGAGGGACAGGGCTGGAGATGGAGAGGAACGAACCAAGCGATAGCAATGACACGCTCGGGGAAGTAGTTAACGAACCGCCAGGCGACCATTCCTCCCCTGGAGGACCCGCATCAACTCTCGCTCCCGCCCGCTCCTCAGCCAGGCTCACCAGTCATGACCAACGACCACCACCGGCCCCTTGACTCCACACTCGTCCAGCAGTTGATTCATATCGTACGCGACCGACTTGTAGCTGTACATGGCCGGGTCGAGAGGGGAGGAACTCTCGCCGTACCCCAGCTGGGAGGGGCAGATCACTCGCCATCCTCGAGCCGCAAACGCGTGAATCTCTGCACTCCTGCATCAGCTTCTCGGTATACCCCTCTAGAGGAGGAAGGAACGTACGGTAACGCCAGCCGTACCAGCTGTCTGGGAAGCCATGGCAGAGGAGGAGCGTTGGGGCGTCCGCGATGGACCCGACCCAGTGCGGGGGGTGCTGGTCGATGAGATGGTCTGTAGGAGGAGGCCTGTCAGCTCTTCCCCTTGGGATGGCCGACTGCTGCTATGCTCACAGGAGTAACCGGAGGTGCGCAGCTGAACGAAGCGGTGATTGAACGAGTTTGGGTCGGTCGGGTCTGGCTGGGTCGCCTGGGTCGCCTGGGTCGCCATAAGGGTAGGAGTGAGAGGGAGCTGCTTGGAGGTGGAAGCCGGGTTAGATCCAAGGACAAGGGGCGCAAGGCGAAATCGCGACGGCGACACTCTCTCCCCGAACCGGTCTCTTGTTGATTCAATTCGCGTCTTTTGTTGCGGAGGGAAGTCGAAGCGCGTCGTCAGGAGGAGCAAATCCAATCGAATGCACATAAAAGAAAGCGTCGCGTCTCTACAGCCTCGCCGAAACCCCCATGCGAAGGACGTCTCTGCGAAATCCGACATCAGCTCCAGCTGGCACAAAGGAAGCGGAACGAACGCACTCTTCGTTGGAGAACTTGTACGAGTCCGTCTCGACAAAGTTGACTTTGAGGCGTCGGTAGATCGAATCGATGAGGAAGGTGCGGACAACTAGAGAAAAAGTCAATCAGCACCTCCGAGTCGGTTGCTTCGCGCCAGAAGGGACTCACTGCGAACAATCCTGTTGCCCGTACCCTCCTTTGCAGAAACGTGAAAGTTCGGAAGACTGCGCCATTGCAAGGAAGTCAGCAGGAACCCTCGCAGCCTCAGCCAAAGCGAGGACTCACATATGCGTGATCGCTCGCTCCATCGCCGCATCGATCAGCTTGACCCTCTCCACCACATCCCCCTCTCCAGCGCTCGCCTCGATCCCTACGATCCTGTCCCTAATAGGCCTCGCGACGTCCGAGAGATCGATCGGATCGCGGTAGCCCAGTCGGAGGGTGGCAACGTAGACGCCTTCGAAGGAACGGACGCGCGAGACGAGGTAGCGCTCCTCTGCGTGCGTGTGGGGGACGCCGACGATTCGAACGTTGAAGAATACCTGGGAGGGGGTTAGGGCGAGGAGAGGGCGGGGGGAAGGTGACGCACGACGACTTGAGGAAGAGAGGGGTAGCATTTGAGGAAGGCGGAGAACGAGTGCGGAGCGCCATTGAGAGTGTTGGCCGAGGAGTTGTGGAACCTGTTGCGATGGGGATCAGTACCTGCGGAGGGAGAGAGAAAAGTGACGACGCACAGCGCAAAGATTGGGATCCTCGACAAGCTCGTCTGCCCATTCACCAACTGCAGCGCCTTCGAGTAACTCGGAAGCTGAACCTCCTGCCTCGGCACCTCCTCGATCTCCTGCTCCTCCTCGACCTTCTCCTCGACCGGCTTGCTCATGACCTCGTTCAGTCGATGGCGGTTCGTCGCGTCGAACGCATCCTCGAGCCCGTGAGCCCAGCTCCAGAACTGAAAGAAGATGCAAAGGATCGCTGCGAGACCGAGGGGGAACCAGGCGCCTGTTCGTGGAGAGCTTAGCAGCAGCTTGCGAGGAGAAGAAAGAGGGACGAACCGTGTGGGACTTTCTTGAGGGAGGCGCCCCAGAAAAGCCCGTCGATGAAGATGGAGAAAACGAGGTAGATAAGAGCGACGAAGACGGGGAGGTGCTTGAGCTTGACGATGGCGATGGCGAGAATCGACGTGGTTACGATCATGACTCCTCTGCGAGCTGATGTTAGTTGGGTGGGGCGATGAGAGAGGGCGACGTACGAAACTGCGAATCCATAGGCGTTCGTGAGTCCTGCGTCGGTACCGAATCCCACAGCTGCGAGAAGAGTTAGCTTCGCCGAAGAAAAGGGAGCAAGAGGACAAACTCACTCAATCCAATGGTTCCCATCGCGCACAAGACGTTCACGGCAGGAACAAAGACCTGGCCTCGGATATCGTCCGCAGTATGAATGATCTTGAGCGCCGGCATCGCATGAAGCCTCGTCAGCTGCTGCACGAGCGAGAACGTCGCGGAGATCATCGCTGCCGAAAACTCGCGTCAGCAAACGAGCGGTCGAAGGAAGCGAAAGCGGCGCACCCTGACTGGCAATCACAGCAGCGAGGATCCCGAAGATCCAAGTGATCCACCAGAAAGGTCCGGAGACCCTCCCAGGGATGGTTCGGAAAAAGACGTTCGAGAGGACGGCGGGAGCGTTGTCGACGAGTCGGGCGCCTTGACCGAGGTACTGAGGAGGAAGGATTAGAGCGGAAGGCAAGGGGGAGAAGCGGGGACGTACTGCCAGGATGAGGCAGGGGTAGACGTAAAAGCAGAACGCAAGACGGATGGAGCTCTTGGAGAACTGGCCCAGACTGGGTGGAGAGTGCGTTAGGGAGGTAACCGTGCAGAGAGAGAGCAACGCACTTAGCAAAGAGAGCTTCGACACCCGTGATCGCGAGGAGAACCCCAGAAAGTAGGCCAAAGTCCTTTGTCCGCACGAAGAGCATCACCGCTCGCGAGGGGTCGAAAGCTGCCTCGCTTGCATCAGCTCTCGCTCTCCCTCCCTCGAGACCAAAACTCACCTCGAAAGACACCAGGGTAGGTCGTCAAGTTGATGATCCCCGAGATCCCCAAGATCCCGAGCCAAATCGCTACGATAGGAGCAAAGGCGCGGCCGATGCGGCGGGTTCCGAGGGACTGAAAGGTGAAGAGCACCAGGAGAATGGCGACGGAGATGGGGACCACCGAGTGCTCGACGGCTGGAGCGGCGATGGCGATTCCAAGAACGGCGGAGACGACGGAGACGGCCTGCGAAGTGGGTTAGTGTGGGACTTGCGGAGGGAGAAGGTGATGGTACGGGAGTAAGAAGACCATCAGAGATCGTCAGGCTGGGAAGTACGGCGTGAGCGGCACTTCGATGTCGGCGGGGGGAGAGAGAAGACGCACCAGGTTCCGAAGAGAACCCACACAAACAAAAGTCCTTTGATCCATCCACGGTTGAGGAGAGACCTGTGACTCGTCTTGGCGCTCATGGTAGTGTAGGTCGTCAAAACACGGTTCTCGTCCGTCTCCTCGGGAGGAGGATAGAGCGCCGTGTAGACTGCGAAGGGCCTGAGAGAGGGAGGTTCAGTCGGCGATGCCGAGCTTGCCTTGCGCGGGAGAAACAACTCACCCTCCCTCTCCAGCGTTCCCGAACTCGAGTGCGATGATGGCGTACTTGACGAGCGCGACGAGGGTGATGGCCCAGATGATCCTGAATCGTTGGTCGTTCGTTAGCTCCAGCGCTCCCTCAACAAAGCAAACGAAACTCACGCGCTAAGTGCTCCGATAACATCCTCCGAGGAAGGGGCAGGCCCACTCGCCGGGAAGATGGCGTTGAAGACGTAGAGAGGCGACGTTCCAATGTCTCCATAAATCACGCCGAGAGAAGTTCCTCCTAGGAGGAGCATGCCGCGAGTTCCCTGCAAGACGGGATTGTAGAGGGAGCGGCGTGGAGAGGAGGAGGCAGCCTCGGTTGCCTGAGCTTCCTGAGTGATCTCGTTCGACATGTCGATGGGAGAACAAGAGAAGAAAGCCTCCGGGAATCAGAAGGGGAGCAGCGAGGGATTTCAGCCGAGGAGGAGGGGATCCGACTCGGTACACAGGGCAAGCCCAGGCCTGAGTACTGTCGTTGAGTGAGGGATTTCGGCTGCCAGAGGACAGTGCTCTGCGAAGGCGGCTCTGAGCTCTGAGTACGGTGTCGTCGCGTGTCGAGTGAGGGATTTCAGCTCGAGCAGATCGTCAGAGGAGCACGCGGAGAGTCTCTGCGAGCCTTCCCCAGACCCGTGGTCTCCGAGAGCGGTACAGTACAGAGCAGGCGTGCAAGTCGACGTGGTGGCAGGAGGGAGAAAGACGAGGAGGAGAACAGATCGCCAGTCGCTCCGCCTGCTTTCCCTCGCTCACGCTCGACACCAGCCCTAACTGGCCCACCAACGAAGCGCCCGCCGATGACTGAGGACAGGCACGCCGGCAACCTGGTGAGCTGGGCAGATCACCCTCGCGAGCTGCTCCTGATGCTCTCTTCTCCCTCCTCTCCAGCTTGTCCTCGTCCGGCATGGGACCAGTTTGACGAACGCGCAGGGCATCTTCACGGGAATCCTCGATCCTCCCCTCACCCAGGCCGGTATCGACGAGGCGCTCGTCCTTGGACGGTTCCTCCGCTCTCAACTTGGCACCTCCTCCTACGACGTCGCCTTCACCTCCCTCCTCCAGCGAGCTACCGTCACCCTCGACCTCATCCTCTCTACCCTCTCCCCTCCTGCACCGCCCATCATTACCTCTGTGGCCCTCAACGAGCGGGATTACGGCGAGTTGAACGGACGAGACAAACGCGACGTCGCGAGGGAGTACGGCGAGGAGCTCACGAACGCCTGGAGGCGAAGCTACGCCGCAATACCTCCTGGAACAGGCGCCGAGTCGCTCGAGATGACGTGCGCAAGAGTGATGGAGTTTTACGTCGCAGAGATCAAGGTGCGGTTGATGCGCGGGGAGAAGGTGCTCGTGGTCAGTCATGGGAATACGCTGCGGGCACTGGTGATGCGGCTGGAGGGACTGGGGGAGGAGGAAGTGCGGAAGCTGCAGTTGGGAACGGCGGCGATGAGGACGTATCGATTGGGAGGGGATGGGGAGGTGCTGGAGCGGGAGCTGTTCCTGGTGAACGGCATGGAGGGAACGCAGTATTGATGGTCGGGATGCATTAGAAGGGAGCTTGTGCACTCTGCTGGGCTGGTGCTGGAATCCTTCTGCTCCTCGGGCGCTGACTGCTCTTCTTCGCTGCTTCCGCCGTTGCAAGGCTGGCGAGCCTCCCCGGCGACGCTCACCGCCTGCTCCTACCTTCCTTTCCCAAGGAGTACTCTCTTTCTACCGCCGGGGTTTCAGCGTAAAGGAGCGTGCAGCGCATCTCTCGGGGGTCGCGTCGTCGGGTTCCCACCCTTGTGCGAAGCGGGTGCGTTCCTTGCGGAGTGGTTCAAAGGCGCGCTGTTTGGGAACCGCGCAGAGGAGAAGCAGAGGAGAAGTAGAGGAGGAAGCAGAAGAAAAGCAGAGGGAGAAGCAGAAGAGAGGCAGAGGAGAAGCAGGAGAGACGCAGTGGAGATGCACGTTGTTGGTCCAAGAAGAGTTAGGGATCCATTCATTTCAGCTCAGCCGTTTGGCGTCTTTGCGCAAGGAAAGGGATCAGAATAGAGACCACCGCAAGCAGCAGCCTCCCGCCCAGCCTTCCTCTCGCGAGGTCAACTGCAA
>JANGFH010000663.1:12068-34289 GCA_025758715.1 Glaciozyma martinii | reverse complement strand
CCCAGCCCATTCAGACGCCTACGCTCCCCCACCGACCACCTACGCCCCACCCCACTCCGACTCTCTCCCTCCCCAATCCTACGCCCCTCCCCAGTCCTACGCACCTCAATCTTACGCCCCTCCCCCTCCCGCCGAACCACACCCAACGCCGATCCAGCAGCAGCGGCCTGCGGGGTTCTACAAGCCCTCGTCGTTCCCTGCAGTCCCGAAAGGACCGCAGGCGATGCTCTTCCCGAGCGTACCAACTGAGAATCCCTGGGAGAGGGAGAGGGAGCAGAGTGAGAGGAGGAAGGAGGAGGAGGGGAAGGTTGGGGAACTGATTGAGTTGTAGGGGGAGGGGGAGTGTGCGGTTTGTTTGTGGTGCTGTTTTTTGAGGAGGAATGGATGTGCTGGTTGAGTTTTGTGCGCACGAGGGTGGGGCTCTACTGCTCTTGAGGTCTTTCTGAGAGGCACTGCTCGTTTTTGGGCACCGCTCGCCCTGCGAAGGTCGCTCTCGCGGATGAGTTCTCGGGGAATGTTTCGTGGTTGAGCTGAGCACTGCGAAGGTGACTGGGTCTGCCTAGGCTGACAATAGATCCGTTCTGAGCTCTGCCTCGGACCTACGGAGCAGTTGCACAGGGATTTCTTCTCGCTCTCCTCCCGCCGCAGTACTTCCTCTTCTTCCCCTCTTCTTCTCAAGAATAAGGAAACCAGGTCCGTCTCTCTCCCCTTAAGCGAGCGGAAGCTGAGACTTTGCACAGGCGTCGAGCGAGCAGGCCGAGCACGATCTGCGATGTCGCTTGTGAATGAAGGTGCGCTCCGTTTTGCTGCGGAGCTCTGCGATGCGAACTGGGTTGATTAAGAGTGGCGGAGGGTATAGAGGCGTGCTGCTTTAAGGGAGGAGGATCGTGTGGAGCTTTTTACGGAGAGGAATGTTGGGCGAAGGAGGTTCGGATTGGTCTTGCTATAAACGGTGGCTGGGAGCAGCGAAGAGCGAGAGCAAGAGCAAGATTCACAAGCTGATCTTGGACGCAAAGTGTCCGTTGATTGCATAACCCCTCCATCAAACTCCTCCCATCGGTCCCAATGCCCAACTCGGGTTGAGCGAGGTGATAATGTCCCTCGACCCGATCCCATCCTTCACGATGGCGTTCAGCCACTGAGCGAGTCGCAATCCTGACTTGGCTGTCTGCAGCTCGACGATCGGGTACGCTCCTTCGGCGTAGCCCGACGTCGCCAGGTCGGTGTCGTTGAAGATTTGGCTGCAAAGTCGCCGTCAGGACGAGCTCCAGGGGGAACGGGGATAAGAAGACGCACCTGTACGTGTAGTCGCAGTTCCAGTCCTTTGTGTCTCGAGCCCAGGCAAGAGCGCATGCGACCGGGGTAGATGGGTCGTTGCAGGATAGCCAGTTTCGAGTCGAGTCGGAGAAAGCGTCACGGCGGGTCTTCTTGACGGACTCGGCGAAGAAGGGAGTGATGGAGGAGTTGTCGAAGGTATTGACGTTGGCTAGCTGGCGGATAATTCGGCCGTCCCAGACCTGCGCAGAAAAGTGCGTGAGTGCGGCCCAGCGAAGGAAGAGAGAATCGAAGGCGTACCGAGTGCAGGTTTGTCTTGCTGCCAGCGAAGGTGACGGAGTAGAGGTTGCCCCCAGCAGCAAGGCCACTGGTGTGGAGAGGCTGAGTGATGTCGCCGATGAAGTGGGCCAGGCTGGAAGAAAGCTCAGCGGGAGCTTCGCAGCGATGCAGAAAATGACGAACAACTTGAGAGACCGCGAGCACTCGAGGTCCAATCCGTTCTTGAGAGAGCCGTGCTGGGCACGTTCGACGCAGCTCGCAAAGCGCTGAGTGTGGTTTGCGATGGCGGAGACGAGGCAGCCGGTCCCGGAACAGTCGCGATTGAGGTGCACGTTGCAGCTCGAGGGCGCTGCGTCTGAAGCATCGATCCAGTGCCAAGTCCTCGTGAACGCTCCCTCAGGAGTGTACACGAACGGATCCGCCCATGCTGCATTTCCTGAGCGTCAGCGTCGTCCTTTTCCGAGTCTGGAGAGAGCGAACTCGCCTGCGGCATTGCCGAGACTTCCCTCGTACTCTGGCTCCAAGATTTGCGAGATGATTTTGACGGTGCGAGGATGAAGTAACTTCTCTGCCATGAACTGGTGGGAAGCGAAACGTGGTCAGACTTCGGAGGAGGGCGGAGAGGGAGGGGACAGCCCTAAGGAACTCACCCCAATTGCAAAATTTTTGAGGTCAGCGTGCACCAGTGCGTGAAGAAGAAGGGAAGACGGACTCTGTTGATGAACGTCCATACTCCACGCATCAGCGACAGCAGGCGCGAGCGCGAGCAAGATGGCAGGGAAGCAGGTCTTGAGGAGCATCTTCGGCCTGGGCTCGGTAGGAAAGGGAGACGGACTGGACCTTGATGAAAGTGCAGGCTTGAAGGAGAAGGAAGGAATGAGGCTCTGGAGGCAGAGAACGTGGTGCCTATCTGGCACGAAAGCCACACGGTGCAGCACGCGGTGAGTGACTAGCGCAAGCACGATTCACGATTGTCCGGGGAGAGTCAGCTCGACGAACGTGGGGGGAGATCGAATACGAGAGCCTCTGAGCGTAGACAGCAGATGTTGACGTCCTTGTCGACTCGGAGGGTGCGAAGCAGAGGGCGTTCGGGGAGAACGTGGTCGAGGAGAACTCCCTGAAGCTTTGAAGATCTTGGACCTCCTCGAGCCTCCTTTCTCTCTCCTCTGCCCTGGTCTTTTTGCTGTGTGCGCTGCAGTTGTGACTGCTTGCTGGGCTTGGGAGGAAGAGGAACTCTGCTCTCTCCCGCCGCAATCTCCGTCAGGAATACTCGATCTCGAGCTCTCGAGCTGCTCTCCTCGCTCGGCTCTCCCTTGTTCACACTCCACCATGGCCCACCTCTCTCGCAACGCCTCCCGCCTCAGATCTCTCCTCCACACTCCTCCTCCCGCGCGACCAACCGCAGGTCCAATCCCCTCGATCGGTCGCTCCTCTCCTCGCAGCATCGGTCGATCAGAGGTCGCCGTAGCAGCCACGACCTCCCTCCTCGCTGGAGGAGCCCTCTTCTATATTAACCAACCTCTTCGACTCGATTCCTCTCCACCTGAAGTCGATCCGCCCTCCGAGTTCTTGTTCGCGACTGGGGGACGCATCAAGAGCCGCGACGCGCCGGCCTTTAGCAGGGACGACGTAACTGTCGTAGTCCTGATCGGAGGACGACACGCTGGAAAGAGCGAGCAGGCGCAGAGGATCAGTCGGAGGTTCGATGCGACGTACGAGGAAGGTGCGTCTTCCGCTTTCGAATTTGCGGCTTTGCGAAGGTGCTGACAATGCGCGAGAACAGCCTCCAGCGACATCTATTCCGACATCGCTCTCGCCCTCCCCATCGCCCACTTATCCTCCCCGACGTCACGCTCTCAAATCCGGATCGTAATCGACTCCCCCTTCACCACCGATGACCCTCTCGCCGAAGCTCTCTCCTTCGAGCGCAACATCGCCCCGATCCTCCTCTTCATGTTCATCGACTGTCCGCCTGACGACGCTGCGAAGCGAGCTCCAGGAGAAGACCCCGAGGCGATAGCGAAGGAGCACGCGGAGTGGGAGAGAAGGAACGCTCCCCTCATCAAGCATTACCGGCACCAAGGGAACTTCCTTGAGGTGAGTCCAGCTGCACGTAGTTCGGGAAGTGGTGCTGATTGAAGATCTTCGCGCAGATCACAGGGCAGTGGCCTGCGAACGAGCAGTGGGAGCAGGTCGAGGCGAAGCTGGAGAGCGCGTTGGAGCTCGAGGCGAGGGGAGAGCTGTAGCCGGATTGCTTGTGTGCGTTTGGATCGAAAGAAATTATCAGGAAATTCTACACGTGTAATGCGGGACAAAGAGAGGAGGGGTACTATGCAAAGATGGATGCGGCAGAAGCACTGAGGTATGGGAGAGTTCAGCGACCAGGCCTCTCCACTACTAAGGTTCCCCTCGTCCTCGTCCTCGGATCAACAGGCTCCCACCGTTCTCCCCCGGAAACGAGGTTGTGCCAATAGAGCAGGTCTCCAGCAATCAGCGCCGAGGTCACGGGTGGCGATCCTCCTCGACTCGATCCCGGACTTCCGTCCAGTCTTCGATCCCTTGCACGCTCCCAAAACTCCGCTGGGCCCTCCTTCGCGTCGACATCCATCGTTTGCCGCTCTGGAGAAGCGGGGGTGGGGGTATGAGAGGGCGAACGTTGGGTCCAACGGCCCTCGCGAGAGGGACGATAGGCCGTGCCGACGATCCCTGGTTCGCCAGGGAAGTAGATTCGCTCGGTGGAGGAGATTTCGTGGTGGTGGAAGACGTAGCGGTGGTTGCTGGCGGTTCTTTGGTGGCGTGCAACCGAGGCCTGCAAAAAAGGTCATGATCGAGGAGCGAGGGCAGGGGAGCGGAACGAACGGTGCAGCGATCACAGGGTTGTATGATGTGATCTGCGTGCGCGAATACCAGAACGTGAGTATGGGGATGCGGAATAGCCACGGCGGAAGCGACTCACAGCCCACGACGGCTCCGCAACCGAAACAGCCGAGCGAAGAGGTAAGGCAGTTGCAGGTCCTTTCGAGGATCGATCCTTCCGTCGTCGCCGCCGCCAGATCGGGCCAGAGAGGTCCCGCATTGCAAGGTCCGGCGTCGGTGGAGAAGAGGACGATGCTCGGTCGGAGCAGCAAAACGGCCTATCCTCCGAGGGATCAGCCTCGCTTCGAGCTCGAAATTGGCAGGACGTACGCGCATTCCGCGATCCGTGAGAAAAAGATCGCACGACGCGCAGCGCAGCGAGTAGACGCGATGGAGAGGCGGTAGGGAAGGTGGAGAGCTCCTCGAGGAGGATTGATCGCGAGGAGCGCCTTCGTAATGGCTCGAGCGTTGCTGGATCGGCGTGTGTTGCGGGTGAGGTGCGTGCGATGGAGGGGGAGGGAGGGTGTAGTGCGAAGGGTGTCGGGAGGAGAGGTAGGAAGTGGAGGACGAGATGGAGATGGAGGGAGGGCCGAGCGATGCTTGCGTTTGGGAGGGGAGAGCGGCGAAGGCGGCGAGTAGGGCGGCTTGCAGAGCTTCGTAGCGCTCGACGTCGTTCCTTGCGTTGAGCTGCCACGCGTGCGAAGGGGGAGCGGAAACTGCGGTGGGTCGGAGAGTCGGGTCGCGCATGGTGGATGAATGGGAGGGAGAGATGGGAGGGAGGAGATGGCTTTGGGGGTTTGAGAGGAGTACGAGTGCGAGGCGTGTGCTGGGTCAAGGTGCTGGCTTCAGAGGGGAAGAGGACGAGGCCCGTCCTTCGATCGAGGAGCGTCTTCGGGGTTGACACTGGCTGATAGGAGAGGCTGGGAAGAGGAGGGTGAGAGGTCGAGAGGGGTCAAGGGGGAGGCGTTGGAGGGGGAAAGCCCAGTATGAGAGCGGAGGAGTCGTCTGAGCGAGGGAGGGGGTGAGCGAGCAGGAGTCGCGGCGGCCAGGAGTGAGCGGTTAAGGTCAGAGGAACGCAAGCAGAGCAGTCTCACCACCAACCAAACTCAGAGCTCAGAGGTTAATACGAAAGGGAGCCGAGATTATTCCAAGCTCGCCGTACGGACGAATCAAGGTTCAAACAGACGCTGCGCGTGGTCCGACTCGCTGGTCGAGACCCCTTCCCTTTCGTGCCCGTAAGCAACTCGGGGATCCAGGAAAAGCCACCAAAGACAGCTCCAGATCTCGCTGGGACGCCTTACAGTGTAATCTGTGCCTGGAACGCTCCTGCTCGGGAGTCGGGAGCTCCAGGTCGAGGCGAGTACTTTGTGGACAGCTTACGCACACTTTAAACCTCACCTAAAGTCGTCCAAGACCTTTGAAGACGATCGCGAGGGAAGGTCTCTTCATTTGCGCGTCGCGACGCCCGCGCGACACGAAGCCTCGACTTCTTCCCTCTCTTGCTCGGGGCTTGCCGTTCCACGCGAGAGATTGGAAGGGGAGAAAGCCCTCCATCCTTTCGGGGCTAGAAATCCCAAGCGCAGAGCAGAGGAGAAGCAGGAGAAACGCAGCCGCACCAGCGAGCGAAGCTCGTCAACCTCGCCCAAGGCAACGTCGAAGCTACAAACGAAACGCTTGCGAAAACCATAAGTCTTATTGTCCGTTCCTACCCTACTTAGGCCAAGGCGTGCCACATCGCAACCGCCACCACACCTCCCAACACCGCCGCGAGCTCAACCCTCCCCGCTCCCCCCATCGACCCCCCATTCCCTCCAGGAGTTCCCGTCGCCGAGTTCCCAGCTGCAGTGGTGGTAGGCGCATGTCCGATCGTGACGACGATCGGACTGCTCGTGTTGGTCGACTCGGCGAGGTTGGTGAGGTTCGCGAGGAGGTACGGCGTCGTGAAGGTGCTGTCGCCGCTGATGATGCCGGTGAGGTTGGCGAGATTGTCGGAGAGAACGGTAGAGTTGAACGCGGTGGCGTTGGCGGGGATGTTGCTGTGTGAGAAACGTTAGTGGGAGGGAGGACGGGGATGGAGGGGGACGGACGAGAATTGGGAGATGAGGAGACGCGTCGTTTCGAGAGAGGGAGAGGTATAGATGTTGAGGGGCTTTGATACGTTACTCGAGAGGTACTCCTCATTGAGAACGCAAGTCTGAGGTCCAGACATCAGCACTCGGAACCAAAATCAAGGCACATGCGCTGAGCTCACCTCTCCTCTTAGAGAGTACAAGATAGCTGCAGTCGCATCAAGGGACGCTGCGAGCTCAAAGATGTCCATCGTCGAGTTTGTCGCGGAGCCTGAGGGGAGAGTGCTGTTCGTCGCTGAGGGGAGGGTTCCATTCGTCGTGGTGTTGCCGTCGATTCCGCCCGTAGCCACGGTGGTGTTCGTCTCGGTCCCGTTCGGAATAGTCCTGGTGTCCATCACAGACATCGTCTCGTTCGCATCGCACGAGATGAGAGCGAAGAAGGGCACCGCCGACGCCGTTTGGTTGCGCGCCATCCCTTCCGTGAAGTTGACCAGCACACCCTGCACCGAACCAAATTAGCTCCACCCCGTTCTACTCCTTCAGCCAGGACTCACGTATAGCGAATTCGTCTCGGCCGCCTGCCGCCCGTTCTCCAGAAGCCTCACCAAGCTATCCCTGCGTTCCTCCTTCAGAACCTGCTCCTCTCCTCCCTTCCCCTGCGACCAAAGACTCACTGGAAAGCTCCCTGAGAATCCGACTCGACGTTGGCCCAAGAGACCTGGAGCGTGGCGTTATAGGTCGTCAAGCGCGCAGTTCCAGGCACTGCGGGGACGTCGGCGCAGGCGCTGGAAAAGAGTAGGGACAAGAGGGCGAATGGGAGGTACGTGGCAGTCGCGGGGAACATGCTGGAGGAGGTCCCTTGAGGCGGGAGAGACGCGAGGAGGATGGAGAAGGCCGAGGAGAGGACGGAGAGGAGGGCTCGATCTGAGATGGGTTGAAGTTGTTGGACTGTGGCAGGGATGGAGGGGAGTCGAGGGGTCGAGTGGGTACTGGTTGCTGCGTCGGCGGGCTTTTCGAGGGAAGAGGGAGGAAGGCAAGAGCTAGGAGAATCTCTCAATGACGAAAGGCAGCTGGGCGCGGCTACGCGAGATCTGGTTCCGAGCAGACCTCCCTGGATCAACGAGGCCCAGCGCTCACGACAACAGAGCCTTGGGTTACAGCAATTCAAGAGCATTCGGCGTCCCAGAACGAGAGTCCAACTCGTCCGTGTTGGGAGCGAAGACGAGGCGAAAGGCCGCCAGCACCGCATCCTCCGTGAAGAGGGTGCCGCTCCCCTTGACACGGATGCATTCGATGCCGAGTAGCTAGAAACGGATCAGCTTTCGCCTCCGAAGTAGGAAGAGGGAGGACGTACTTCAAAGTGATCCAAATCGACCTCAACCTCGCCGTCCTCGAGGTAAACCAGGTGAGTCCTGCGTCGAGAAGGATTAGGACACAAGACCTTGCTCCACCCGAATAGAAGCTCACACAAAGTCCCTCGCAGGCCGCTCCTCGCCAACCTCCCCATACCCCGCACTCAGCGCCGCGCGAACCGCTTCCACAAAGTCCGCCGCCGTGTACCCCGGCGTCTCGCGATCCAGCGTCCCGTTGAGCAGCAGGATCTTGCTTCTCAGCTTTGGAGAGCTGGCAATGGCCGTGCCGACTTCGCGAAGGGCGAGGCACGGGACGATGGACGTGTAGAGAGAACCGCAAGAGTATACGAGGCTGCGAAGAGGTTAGGACGCGCTCTTCCCGGGGAGAAGCGAGAGGACGTACGAAGTGGCTGTCGAGAGGCTTTCGAGGAAGAGAGGGTTTGCACGGGGAAAGATCTCGGAACCGTACGCGTTCAGGTAGAAGATTCGATCGATCCGCGCTGGAAGTCGAGATTCGCCAGTGTCTTTGCTGAAGAAGACGTTGCCGTTGTCATTTCTCGAGCTCTCCCTCGAAGCTGCTCCATCGTCGTCCCAGTCTTCGTAGTCGGAATGCGGAGGATCTTCGTCCCCAAGGATGGGACCTTCAAAGAGCGAGGGAGTGGGGGCGCGGGATGGCAGGCGAGAGGCGGCGGAGGATGGAGGGAGTATAGAGGGGAGAGGAGTCGGCGCGCGTAGTGAGGGGGTTTGGGAGCGGAGTTCCGAGGAAGAGAAGGGGTGCGAGATCTCGCTCTGTCCGACGAGGATGTCGCCGTTTGCCTGTCCGAGTCGGCGTCAGTCCTGTGGAAAGCCTCTGAAATCAAGAAGCGCACCAGCTCTGCTGCAATCGTGGCGGTCGCGGTCGTATTGATCACCGGGATGACACCAGTCTTCTCGTGACTGATCTCGGTCAGGGAGGCGAACAGAAAGATGGCAGAGGGCAGGGAGCCGAGGAACAAGAAGGCCCCGCTGAGAAAGAGGTTCCCTATGCTCGCTCGCTTCCAGTTGAATCCCTGTGCAGCGTCATCAGCTCCCTGCCCACCGTCTCCGTGGGACGCACGAGCTCACCCTCTGCGCCTTCTTCAGGATGGCCGCTTCAAAGTGGACCAAGAACGCTCGAATACACTCCTTCCGATCGTTTGGGATTCCCTGCACCACCAGCAATCAGCTCCCGCACCTCCAACCCGTGCCAGCTCCTCCAGGGGCTCACCTTCCACAGCAGATGCTTCCCCTCAACGATGCTGTGCCACTCGCTCTTGACCTGCTCGCTCGTCTTGGTGGCGGAAAGGCGGTACTCCAACAGGCGGCGAATGGCGAAAAGTGGTGAGGAAGGGAGGGCGTTTGTATCGATGAGCCGGGTGAGCCGTGAGCGCACGTCGCCGATTGAAGGGCCGCCTGCGGGACGAGTGAGCCGAGCAACTGATTTGGAGAGGTGGTGCGTACCAAGGCAGCGCTGTATCTCGCTCGAGGAGCCCCCGTCGTCCGCCACGGAGATCACGAACCGAACCCGAAGAGCGGAGGAGAAGGAGCCTACGATGGCGTTCGCGCCTGAGCCACCGGAGACGACTACGAACTCTTGGAGCTCCAGAGGGAGCTGCTGAAGTGGCATCGCGAGTGGAGGGAGGGAGGGAGAGAGACGGCGGTGTGGGCGACGTCGCGCGTCTCGAGCTCCTCGCGGCGAGAGCCTCGTCTACTCTCCTTCTCGACCCCAGAGTCCCAAAGGAAGCTCCTACATCACCGGATATTACTTAGAACTGACCAATCAAGAGCTACACCAGTCCCCAGAACCCAAAAAATCAACTGCCCTCGCTACTCCTCCGCCAAAGTCGAATGCCGCGACTCCTTCCTCCTCCACCCCAGGCTCCCCAACACGCTCCGCCTGTCGCTCGTCCCACTCCTCGTCGAAGTAGTCGACGTCGCAGAGCTCCTTCCGTTCAGCATCGAGTTCGGCCCGCTCCTCAAAGGCGACACGGGCCCGTTCTCCGCCAGGGCATCGAGCGACCTCCCGCCCGAAGTGTAGAAAGAGGGCGTGCGAGAGGACGATGGGTTGAGAGGAGATATGGGAGGAATGTGGAAGGAGGGGGTCATACTGTCGCGTCGGTTGGAGGGAGGCGTTGCGGTGATGGTGCTGGTCGAAGAGCGAACGCTTTGGAGCGAGTTGCGCCGCTCGGGGACGTCGTGTCGAACGGAAGGGCTGGCGGAGATAGAGATGCTTCCATTGCTGGTCGCGCGAGGGAAGGTAGCGCCGAGGGAGGTGTCGGAAAGGGGGACTTCGTACGGCTCTTGAGGGAGGCGAGCGAGCTCCTCGGCAAAGTTCTTTCCAAAGACTGTGCACAGGAAAAGATCAGAACTGCAGAAGGATACGGAGGGAAGGAATCGAAGTACACTTTTCGAGCGTATTGTGGAAGGGCTGCATCTCTGGGGGCGAGAGAGCGGCGTGGAGCTTCATGCAGCGAGCGATGGTGAGGACCTGCAAAGCACAGAGTCAGTCCTCGCCCTACGCAGTAAAGAGAAAGACCGCACCAGCTCGTTAATCGCGGTCTCTAGCTTGCGAACGATCGACTGCTTGTCCGGGTTGAGCCCCATGAACTCGGTCGTGAAGAACGCGTTGCGATACATCGGCACGCCCTGGTTGAGAGGCGCGTCGACCGTTCCATTGAGTGCCATCGAGAGGAGGTTCGTGTTGACCGAGCTGCGATCCTGCGTCTGGCTGAGAGCGTGGTACCGCCGTTCGAGGCCGTCGAGCTCCTTCTTCTTCCCTTCGACGTCCGCGAGCGCGTTCTCGATAGGGCTGATCTCGGTGATGCGGATTTCGACGACTTCGGAGCGACGAAGGACAGTTGGGAAGGAGTCTTCGCAGATGAGGACCTGGAAGAGGTCGAAAGCATCAGCGAGAGATCCAGGCAAGAATGGGCAGGACAACGCACGGTCTTCTCGGTCCAGACCGACGTAAAGTCGTTTGCGAAACGAGTCCTGCCCACCGAATCCTTGTTGACGGGTCGAGTGAAGGAGAAGAGATTCGTATCGTTGTGCTCGTAGTAGCTCCTGACCGCCTGAGGCACGTCGGGGTTGGTGAAGATGGGCGACCGCTGGTCCAGGTCGGGGATGACGCTCGTGATCTGGAGGAACTGCCCGTCGGCGTACTGGATCTCGTCGCCGGGGATCGTACTCGTCTTGAGGAGTTGGGCGCCGGGGTGCTTGTTCAACATCTTCTCGACGAAGGTCCCGAGCTTCTCGAACTCGGCTCCACGGTAGACGAACTGCTTGCCGCAGATCGATTGTGGGAAGCGGTTGCCGTAGAAGGCGACGCGGAAGTACTCGCTGCGAGTGGGGGGTCTTAGTCGATGCGGGAAGAGGGGAAAGCGTGGATCAACGCACCCAAAGTGACGGTCCGACTTAACGATGTTGGCGTAGAGCTCCGACTGGAGGATGAGCAGCTCCGAAAGTCGGTGGTAGCTGAACGACTGCGTCTCGTACTCGTGCTGGAGCTCCTTGCAGATCGTAAGGGCGACCTCCCACGCCTTGCCCTTGCTGAGGTGCCCAAGAATGCGCATGTAGAGGGTCCTGTTGTTAGAGTTAGTTTACTGAGAGCTAAGCGAGGGCCGAAGAACGCACTCTTTGCGAGCAAACTCGGTTTGGCGAGGTAGGTCGAGGTCGGGAATCGGGTCGACAAAGTTGGTGAGGTTCCACACATGCAGGTCGGCGTGGAGCTTGAGGGTCAATCCGGCTTCCGTTTCGCTACCAAGGGCAACGTGGTAGGTGACGAGGCGGTTGACGTATCGGACGTCTGCGAAGGCGAGTCAGCATAACCTCCTGGCACTCGAGGCAACGAAGCTCACAGATCTCGCTCCTTCCAATACCGCGAATGAACGACATGAGCTTGAGAGTTGAGATGATCCGGTCCTCTTGGTACTAAGCGAGCGAACGAGTGAGTAGGAAGCGACGGGAGCTGGAGAACAGACGCACCTCTTCTGCCTCTGGGAGGTTACGAACGGCGAGAAGCAGATCGAGGAACGAGTTGATCGAGACGAGGAAGGCGTCCACCTGCTCGCGAAGGCGGTCATCGATAGTCGCCTCGTCGAAGAGGCCTCGCAGCTGGCCGATGAAGAACGCGCGGGAGATCTCGTCGCCCTTCGTCTGGTGCATGAAGAGCTTGTCGAGACGATCGATGACCTCGGCTTCGATGACGCTGAAGTCGTCGTTGAGGTAGTACTGCGAAGCGCAAGATCAGCAAAGTAAAGCTCAGGGAGAAGGAAGGACGCACCTCGCTGACGATCATCGAGTAAAGGACATGCACCGCGTTGCTGCGGAGCTCGTCGTGGTGCGAAAGGCAAAGAGAAAGGACGTCCTCGACGAGACCCGGAACGAACTGGATCTGGTAACCTCCCATTCGCTGCGTCGAGCCGGCTTGAAGCTCTCCCGTACGCTCCTCCGGCCATCCGATCGCGTCCCAGAGGCGAATGAGGACCTTGGCTCCCTCGCCACGAATGTCGCCCGCCAATCGCCACACCGCTCTCCTGCGATGCCCAGGTCAGATCTCGCGCTTTGAAAGGCCAGGAACGAGCGCACCTCTTCTGCGGCGAGAACTCCTCGATCAGCAGCTGCGGACTTGCGAGCAGCTTGAGGAGCATTTTGAAAAAGTCCTTCCAGAGCGTCGTGTTGAACGTAAACGACGCCTGCTGAGGAGGGATGAACTCGCGCTCGAGGATGTCGGCGATGGGGTCGACGAGCTTGACGATGACGCGATGGGCGAGGATGTTGATGTTGAGCCAGTCGGCGGGGAAGGCGTCGTTCTCGAGGATCGACTTGGAGACGCGGAAGATCTGCGTGAGTTGGCGAGCAAAGTTCTCCTTCCCCTCGACTTCGAGGGTCGATTCCAGCGAGTTGACAAAGATCTTGCGAGGGGCGAGGAGGAGGAGGACGATGAAGACGCAAGCGATCTCGCCGACGCCGCTGCGAAGGGTCGGCCGCTCCTTCTCCTCGGCACGATGCTTGCCCTTCGCTCGTCGTCGTCCGTATTCAGGAGGGATGAAGAGGAGGGAGAAGGGGTAGGAGGAGGGGAAGACGACGGGGACGGCCGAGATGACAGAGGCTTGCGTCCGCGTACGCTCGACCGCTTCGAGGTTCGCGACGTTCTCCAGCTCGCGATACGACTCGAGCAATCGTGGCAAGAGGGCGAGGAGGTACTCGATGCTGTCCTGCTCCTGCCCAAGGAGCGACCGACTGGCGCGAATGACGGGGTCGATGAGCGCCTCGTGGATCCCGTCGAGGACCGCCGCGACGACTCCGACCGCCAGCCGAATCCCCTCGACCCAGCTTACGCGCGCGATGTCCCTCGTCGCCTGCGTGTCCTTGGGCGTGCACATCATGTGCTCGTCGAACTTGCCGAGCGAAGGCTTGAGCCAGCGGACGATGTTGGGGACGAGGGCGGCGCGGCCGGTCGGGGACTGGAAGAGGACGCTGTTGACGAGTTGGTTCTGGAGAAGGATCTTCCAGACGGTGATCTTGCCCTTTGAAGCGACGATCGAGTCTCCGAAGGCGATGGCGATGTCGGCGAGCTCCTGGTGGTTGAAGCATTTGGCGAGGTCGGGGAGGATGGAGGCGAAGTGCTGGACGGCGAGGGTCTGGGTGCCGATGATGGAGGAGGGGGAGAGGGCGCGCATGAGGGAGTTGACCTGCGAGAGCAAGGCGGAAAGCTCCCGCTTGAACGTCGTCTCGAGGTGGTCCGAAGTGACGCCCATTCCGACGTCCTTCGCGCGCTGGATCTCCCGCGATCGCACGATGAACTTGAAGAGGTAGTGCCAGACCTTGATGCTCGAGCGGAGGGTCGTCGCTCCCTCGATGCTGCCGGGGTTTAGAAGGAGCTTGTGAAGGGACTTGATGATGTGCGACGAGGCGGTCGAGCAGGTGAAGTGCCGCTCGATGTAGACGTCCAGGACGGGCTTGAAGTTGGTGAAGCGTCGGTCGGAGACGATGCCGAGGATGGTGACGAGGGCTTGGAAGACGAGGTCGTCCACTTCGCCGGCTTGATTCTGCTTCGAGATGAGGATGCCGAAGAGCGCGTCGAAGATGTCTCTGCAATGCGAGCTCATCAGGGAAGCTCGAAAAAGGAACCAAGATTACGCCACGAACCGCAGGAACTTGCAGACCTCGACCTCACTACAGAACCTGTGACCCATAAAGCATCAGCCACCACTCAGTCCACGAGAAGAAAAACGACGCACCTCAGCTTCTCCAAGGCGTCCTTGAGCTCCTCCGAATCCTCCAACAGCGTCGACTCCCACTTGAGCAGCTTGAGGAGCGTCTCGTTCTGCGTGTACTTGGTCGAAACGAGGAAGCTCCGCACGACCATCGTATCCCGCAGCGGGATGAGGGTCTTGAGGATCGACGGCGGGAGGTGAGGCGCTTGGCCGGGGAGGTGGATCGGAGGAGCCTGGAAGTAAAACTGGGCCGTAGCGCAGTGCTTCTCGTAGCGGTAGAGGACGAGGGTGTGGGATCCGTCGGGGATGAAGGCGGCGTTGTCGAGGAAGAGGGGAGAGTAGGCGAAGGCGAAGGGCTTGTCTCCGCCGGAGCCCGAGATGGTCCCGCGATCTTTCGAGCCGCGAGAGCGGAAGGTGTAGAAGACGTGGCACTGCTCCATGAGCTCGGCGGGGATCTCCAGCTTGACGAGTTCGCCCCATGCTGCGATCGCAGACTCGTCAGCGATCGCGAATGGAGAGAGCGAGGGAGGAACGACGCACTGGGAGTGTTGTTCGAGCGAAAGACCATCGACATATACTGCGAGACCATCGGCTCCCCACTCCCTCTCGAAATGACCCCGGGCACAAGCACTCCGTCCCTAGTCCGCACCTCGGCCGTAACCTCTAAGTTCTTCGCCCCTGCTCCCGCCGCCAGCTGCGCAAGCCCTCTCGTCGTCCTCGACGTTCCTCCGTTCGAGAAGTCGCCGCTCCAGAGCTTGAGGTAGACCTCGTTCCGCTGATCGCCGGGGAAGACGACGTCGGAGAAGCCGAGGCGAGAGGTGAGGGGAACGTCGGAGAAGAGGGTGGGGTTGTCCTTGACGAGGACGGACGTCTCGCCGTAGAGGATCCGAACGTTGACGGCGAGGTGGTCGGCGCGAGGGGACTTTTCGATCTCCTTGATCCGACTGCTGATGATATCCTCGTGGAGCGTCGAAAAGGCCGCCTCGTTCGCGGGGATGAAGACGGGCATCTGGTACTCCTGCGACACGGTCGTCGCGTCCGCCGAGAGCTTGTTGAACTGGCTGATCTCGAGGACCGCGCAGCCGAAGGGTCGGCGGTAGCTCTGTCGTCCGCTCCGATCGGTCGTGAGCATCCCGCTCGAGGTGCCGAATCCGTAGTCGACTCCCGTCTGCGAGGTCGACGAGTCGAACGACGCTGTCTCGGAGCGAGAGATCGAGGGCGCCGAGAGGTAGCCGTGGCTGGTACTCGCGCTCAACGACGATCCTCCGACGAGCTTGATGCTCCCGTTCTTGACGATGCGACAAACGAGGAAGATCTGATCCTGAACGTCGTGCTGGCTCAAATCGCGAAAGAGCGTCCTCATCTTGAGTAGTCGTCCCTCCGTCTCTCGAGCCGGCGCCCCGTTGTGGTTGAGGATGACACAGTAGTCCTCGGTAACGTACCGCGCGTCCGTCTTGTTGAAGAGGGAGAAGTAGAGCTCTGCCGTCTCGCCGGGCGCGCAAGGGTTCGCGACGAACGCGCGGAGGTCGAGGAAGACATGGAAGAACTTGGCGCCAGTCGGAGGGCAGGGTTCGGAGGTCGGAGGGGGAGTGGTGGAAGAGGCGACGAGGTTGAGGACGTTGGGGACTGAGAGGCGGGGGTTGGAGGGGGAGGCGACGAGGTCGTGCGAGGGAGAGCCGTGGGAGGTGGGAGCGAGTCCGCCGTCGGAGGAGGTTCCAGAGTAGGCGAGAGCGACTTGCATGGCGTCTAAAAGCACCTCTTCATCAGTACCGTGACAGCCGACCGAAGAGAACCAACTCACACATCCGCACAGCCGAAACCCATCCCTTGCGCTCAATCTCCCCCTCGACCTCAACGTCCACCAACACTCCCCACGCCGGATGCCTCACAATCACATCCAGCCCCTGCTCGACATTCCCCCTCACCAGCCTGCCCACCATCTCCCTCCTCAGCTTCTCCGTCTCGTCCCCACTCAACGTCTTGGCGAGCAACTGCCTCCTCCCAATATGCAGCGCTTCGATATGCGCCTTGACCTTCGCAAAGAGCTCGTAATCCCTCCTGTAGAGATGCGCATAGAGCAGCGCCGCCCACTCGCGCAGCGCACACGCAATCTCATCGACGAGGGGTTCCTCAGCTCCTCCCGCCGTCTCGTCGCCGCATTTCAAGCTCGGAAGCGGAGGGTTCGGTCGATCGTCCTCTCCTCCTGATCTCCTATAATCCTCACCGGCGCCATACGTCGAAGAGCGGGACCGCTGGTTCGCAAAAGAGGAGAGCGAGGCGACCGAAGTTCGATTGCGAACTTTCGAGGGACTCCCGTTCGTCGGAGAGGCGAGTGGCGTCCCCGTAGAGTCCTCCGCTTCGTCCTCCTCCTTTAACGGGCCGAGCTTGTGCTCCCTAGGACCTGCTACGACGATGGCTGGGACGTCGGGGAGGGAGTAGGTCGAGAGTCGCCGTTCTGCGTCTTCGAGTTGCTCGCGGATCTGGACGTGCGAGGCGGGGAAGATCCCAACGGAGACTTGAGGTTCTTCGGAGAGGGGGGCGGAGGAGGAGGGGAAGGGGTAGGGGTCGGAGGCGGAGGAGGGAGGGAGGCGAGGGTGGGGAGAGGTCGAGACGACGTAGCCTCGGAACCAGACGCCCGAGTCGGTGGGTGAGGAGGGACCGGAGGAGGGGCGGTACTGCTCAAACACGTAGACCTCGTCGCCGACTTCGAGCGGGACCTGAAGGAAGGGAGGTCAGCTGGGGTTCATTGGGTCGGTGAGATGGCGGCAGAGAGTGACTGCCTTCGCAGCGGTTAGCCAAGAGCTATAGAGCTCCTCCTACGGCTCCAGCGAGAGCTGCAGCCATTCCCTGAGCTTGCTCCACCACCGTGCACGCGCTAGAGCAGCACGACAGCACCACCACCAGCACCCGCCTCAGCTCCCCAGCCCCCAGCCCGCCACCTCCTCCCAGAGCACCTTCCTTTCGTCCAGCACTCTTGCCTTCTCCTGCTCCCATCGCCCACTCCCCAGCCCTCCCCAGCTCGCGCTCCAGCACTCACCTGGAACGGATTCCCCTCTTCCTCCCCCTCCTTCGTCCCCTCCAGCACCGGCGCAAAGTTGTGGACCGCAAACCCATACGAGATCGTCTTGGTCGGTGCCTGTGCAGGACGGAAGGCGTGAGCTAGGGCAGGACGGAAGGAGGATGGTGCACGCACCCATCGTCCTCCTGGGGAGGTGGCGAGAGCCATTCTGGGTGAGCGGAGGCGGGGTGAGGGCCTCGAGGAGGGTGGGGTGGCCCGGGGGCGCGCACAAGCGGGTGGGAGGGAAGGGAGGTGGTGTGGACAAGGGCAGAGGCCAAGGAGACTTCGTCCTGCGACTTCGCCGTGGAGCAGGAGTCAATTCGAACCTCTCGTTTTGCTGAAATCCACGTACGAGAGAGGTCGAGAGACCCAGCTACAGGTGCGAGCTGCCGGAGCAGACTCGTCCACGAACCGAGAATCGAAGCGTGTTTACCTCTCAAACTGGAATGCGTCTTCGATTCCCTCTCGTCGACTCACGAGCTGGACCCGACAAGACGCCGGATCTCGCTGAAGGAACAGCCAGGAAAGAGCGTACGGAACTCGACAGGCGTCTTGCATAATTAAGAGACTGCTCGCCCAACATTTTTGGTACTGATCCTGCGAGGGACGGAGAGATCAGTCAGAAGCCGCCCCAGCGAGGAGATCCAAGGAAAGGCAGCTCACAAAGAAAGAGAACTCGTATCCGAGAGAGGACTAGATCCCGTCGTCCATTCCGCCGCCAGCTAAGCCATCGCCCTCCCACGTCCTCACCGACCCTTTGCCGCTCTTGCCCTTGACCTTGGAATTGCGTAGCGACTGCATCCACACGCACATCAGCTCCCTACTCCCCAGTTCAAGCGAAAGAAACGCGACGCACCTTGTAATACTGCCGCATCGCAACCTTGTCCCCCGCCTCCATCTCCCTCCCCTCATTCTCCTCCTTCCACTTGGCCTCCCTCTCCTCCCTCATAGTCACTCCCTCCTCGTCCACTCCCTCCTCCTCCTCATCCGAATCGACCTCCTCCACCCTATGAATCGCCGCGAACCTCGCCGCCCAATCCTCCTTCGAGTCCGCTCGCCGCCAAGTTGGGAGTCCGGGGGATTCAGCGTAAGAAGGCGATCGGTTCTCGGGTGCTTGAATCGCTTCGTAGGCGAGGTACCAGAGGTAATCTGCGTCCCCTCATCAGCTCCGGCCAGGGTTCCCTCTCTCGAGCAACAAGAGAACGCACTCATCGTCTGACTCTTCCGCCACCTCTTGCACACGAGTCCACAGCTCAACAGGTCGTCCACCCTTAGCTCCCCAAAGATCCTTCCATTAATCTCTCCCGGGAACTTGCCCAGCGGGTCCATACTCGCCTTGTTCGCCTCAGCCTTCTCCCTCTCCTTCGTCTTGTCCCTCCTCGGCTTTCCCGCCCCACCTTTACTCCTCCTAGTCGGTGAACTGCTCCTCGAACTACTGGGCGTAGAACCGCGCGAGAGGGCGGGAGTCCCGGGGGCAGAGGGGAGAGGCGTCCGGACGTCGATTTGGTCTTCGTCGTCTGAGAGGGCGAGGCCGGAGAGGGAGGGAGGGGAACGGGTGGCGGAGAGGGAGGCGGCGGCGTGCCTGTTGAGAGCCGAGTGGAGGAGGTCGTGGGTTCCCATTCTGAGCTGGGGGAGGAGAGCTTTTTCGGTGCGGGGAAGGGATTGGAAGAGGGCGCTTTTGGGGCAGGAGGTGGGAGGTGGGCGCTGGTGGTCCTTGCGGTGTACTCGAGAGCTTGAAGGCGGCCTGGCGTGTGCTTGACTCTGTCTGGAAGAGTTTGGTTCGAGGGAGAGTCACGAGGAACGCTCGATGACGGCGCCCTTTTCAGAGGGATCGATTGGTCGACGCGGCAAACGATTCGAGGAATGTTCTACGCGAAAGAACAGATGCATTAGAGCTTGGTGCTTCTGAACAAGGCGAAAAGGCGTGGAGGAGGGAGCTAGGAGAGAGCTCGACAGCACAAGTCCGAGGAGGGCAAGTTGCTCGCTTCGAGATGAGGAAAGCAGTGGGGTCTCCAAAGGACCGAAGCACGGCGAGCCTCTCCGCCAGAATGGTGCGAGCAGCAGGGAGACGCTGGGGTAGCAGGAACGAGCGGAAGGAAGCAAGTGAGGCGAGGTGGGAGAAGCAGAGCAATCCCAACGCAGCGTCAGCGTTGAAGGTACGTACATACAGATGTTACAGTACATCCTACAATCCTCCTGGGAGCCCACGTTCCTCCATCCGCAGTCCCATCTCCCAGCCTCCCCCACCTCCCGCGCACGACAATCCGCTGGCCTCCGAACGCTTCGAAGGAACGGCGAGTGGGAGGGGAACGAGGGTCGTCCAGCTGCAGTCGAGCTCACTTGGAGCTCATCTTGTACTGCGAGACATCCAGCACTGACTTGGCGCACCTGCGAAACCATCATCAGCAGCTGAGGGACCACCCAGAAAGCGCGACGAGACGTACATCGCACACTTGCCAGCCTTGTAGGCACAACCTGCGCAACACTGTCAGCTCCCGCTTTCCAGAAGACCTCGAGAAACTCCATACTTTGACAGTACTTTGCCCCGACCCTCGAGACCTGCACGGCAGACCTGTCAGCTCTCCTGCCCTCCTCGCACTCGATCCAAACGCACCGTCGTCTTGCACCTGCATTATAAAGCGTTAGTGCCGTCCACTCATCCTCCAAGAGCAGCACTCACGTCTCGCACTTGCCAAAGGTCACGCTCCCCCCACTTGCTCCTCCCTTCGAAGACCCCGCCACAGGTGTATACGGCGAGTACCGCGCCTTGCTGCTAAGGAGCTTGTTCTCTCCGATCTTGCGCTGGTTCCTGTCGCCTCCTGCGCCGGTGGGGCGCCAGACGTCCCTGTGGCGTGTGAGAGAGTCAGCAAGCGTTTGGAGCGGCGAGAAAGGGGAAGGAACGTACGTGCAGGCGAGGGAGGAGGTCTTGGCGAGCTTCTTCTCGCACTTTGCGCAGACCTGGAGTGGGGAGAGAGAGTCAGCGTGCGTTCAGCCTGGCGCCGGTCGCCCCTTGCTGGGACTCACCATCCTAGGGTTGGATTGAGGGTTCTCTACGGAGCGTCCAAGGAAGGAGCAGAGGTAGCTGGGCACTTGGCGAGTGCGGTCGAGGCAGGAGAGTGAGAGAGCTCCGAGTGGGCGGAGGGCAAGAGGGACGACTGCTGCCTTCCTCTCTTGACTTCGACCACCACAACCGACTCGAGTCAACAGCAGCCACAGCTCGACCAATGCCACCAAATCTACCAGACCTGCCGCCCAGTGTCCTACAGCGGATCCTCGCAGAAGCCCTCACCGCGGATCCCAACCTCGCCCCCACCCTCCTGTCCTCGCTAGGTCGGTCCATTGCAGCAGCCGCCTCAGCAACGCTCTTCGAACGGATCCTACTCGAGGATGACGATTCGCTCCTCGTGGCAGCAGAGGAGGAGGAGGACGCCCCGGCGCGAAACGTGCTCGCAGCGGTGTGGAGGAGCAAGGAGGCGGGAGGCTGTGTGCGGTCGCTCACGATCCTGCGGCCCTCGCCTATCGAAGGACGAACGCCCGACCCTTCGAACCCGTTGGAGCCCTTCACGTTCGACGGCGGAGCAGCTCCGACGGACTTGAGCGAACCCGCCCCTCTCGACCCCCACTCCTTCGCCCAGCTGCTCCTCCCCAAGTTCACCAACCTCACCTCCTTCACCTGGGCATCTTCCCGCCTTCCCCCGGCAGACCTCTGCATCGCACTCGGAGCGGCAGCCAAGAACCTCTCGTCCTTCTCCCTCGACCTCGCCAGCACCTCGACGACGAGCGGCGTCCCAGGAAGCCCGAGGACTTCGATCCGCTGGGACGCAGAGCAGCTCTCTGCCCTCCCCGTATCCGTCTCTCAGCTCTCCCTCGCACACCTCTCCCTCGAAGGATCTCGCGAACTCGCACGCGCGTTCACCCTGATCCCGAACCTCGAGAAGCTCGAGCTCTCACGGACGCTCTTCGTTGACGATGCTTTGCTGGAGGCGATGGCGGAGGGAGCGAAGCGGCTGGCCAAGCTGGCGATCAGGGATATGGCGGGAACCAAGTTGACGGAGAAGGGAATCGGAGCGGTGCTGGATTCCGTCGACGGCTGCACGGCGTTGGAGGAGCTCATTCTCGACAGCGTCGAAGGCAGGCACCCTCTCTCTCTATCCAGGTGCAGGGACTCATCAAGGATCTTCCCATCCTCGCAGGTCGACTCTCAAAGGCTTGCTGGAGCCGCATCTCTCCTCTCCCTCCCTCTCTCCACGTCGTCCGCATCTCCTTCGCCGAGCAAGGACCCCACAAGTCTTGGAGCGCAGATCACCTCAATTCGATTGCCCACGTTGCCTCCGCCTCGGACGTTCACACGCTCGAGATCTCTCGTAGGCCGCAGGACGGCGCGCGAATCCTCGGACAGCACCAGGTCTCGCGCTTCGAGATCTCGGACGTCGTCGCGCCGCGTGCGATGAGCCAGGCGTTGCTCGACGCGATCGTCGCAAAGGGATCCGAATGGAGGGACCTCGATCTGGACTTTTACAGCCTCCCCGTCGATACGCTCAAGAAGATCCTCGACAAGACGACGAACGTTCGGCGGCTCAAGGTCCTCCTCGACGCGCCCTTCAAGTCCCTCGTGCGTGATTTCCCTTCGCATTCCTGCTCGCAAGCTAACCCCCTGCACAGCTCACCCTCTCGAGCTCTTTCGGCCTTTCTCAGCAACTCCGGAGCTTCACCGTCTCCGTCCCTCCCGCTTACGCCCCCTGCATCCTCCCCCCTTCCTTCCCCCAACCCTCCTTCTCCCCTCCAACGCCTACCACCTCCCCAAAAGCCCGACACTCCTCCCTCCCAGCCCTCTCGCCCATGTCCGTCCCCTTGTCGCCTCCTCAAGACCCCTACACGACCCTCGTCCCCGCGACGCGTGAATGGCGTCGATTCCTAAAGAAGACGCACAGCCTCGACGAGATCATCTGGGGCGGACGTGGGGGACTCGGGACGTGGAGGTTTGGGAACCTCTCAAAGGTCGAATTCGAGCCGGCGTGCGCGAAGCCTGTTGTTGAGACGACGTCGATCGTTGGATCTCCGGTGAGGTGGATGGACGAGGGGAGGAGGAGGACGAG
>JANGFH010000663.1:0-12061 GCA_025758715.1 Glaciozyma martinii | reverse complement strand
GGCGGGAATGGGGACCACGAGGACGCAGGGGAGGAAGGCGAGCCACAGCCCTGAGCGCGACAGGGCTTTCCCGAAGCTCGGAACTCCCTCGTCGTCCCCGAAGATGACGGCGTCCCCTTCGTCGAGGCTCAGCACCCCTTCCACGAACGCCGCTTCTCCCTCCCCTTCGCACGTCGCCAAACCCGCCTCTCCCACTTCGCCCAAGACTCCCTCCGCGTCGGCATCGAGGGCGGCGCCGCAGCGCCCTCAGCAGGCTGCGAAGGTCTCTCATCCGTCGTCGAAGACGCGTACGATCGCGACGATACCGTGGAACGAGGAGAAGGGACCGTCGAACGGCGCTGGACGCGGGAGGAGGTCGGGCTCGAATGCTGCGGGGACTGGGACTCCAGCGACGACGGCGCAGGCGAGGAGGAGCATGGCGGGAGTGCCGGTTCCGGTGGTGGAGAGGACGGTGCCTGGCTTGCCGCCCAAGGGGAGGAAGTGAGGAGGGTGGGATGGGATGGGATGGGGGAGGTTTTGGCTTGTTTGTTTTGATCGTGCATCGCGTAGGGAAGCTGAAACGGCGATAGTCTGTTGCTTTCGAACGATCGCTGCTCTTACTGCTTCCATCCCCGCTCTGGTTTACAAGAATCTAGCTGCGTACTACCGCAGGAGATTTCGTCAAGCGATCTACCGTGCTCACCCACTGCTCCGAGCACTGCTCCTCGAGCCCGAATGCCTCCTTCTCCTCCGCCTCGACCAGGTCCTCGAACGATTCGTCGCACGTGCATCGAAGTCCAGGCACAGCAACCTTTGTGACGTGCGCTGGATTGCGCGAGTAGGCCGGTAAGCGAAGCGAGTCGCGAAGGCAGCAGCACTGCGAGGGGAGTCGTTAGCTGCGCGAGGTGGAAGGAGAGCGAATCGACGAACTGAAGTGATGTGGATCTTGCGAGAGAGCTTCACGGTCTCTGTAACGCCGTCCTCCCTCCTGTACGTGATCTCGACGCCAACGTTGTGCGCGACGCGAATCCTCGTCTCGGTGTCTTGGAGCGTCGAAGGGCGGATCTTGTCGTCGTTGGGGAGTCGGGTGAGGTACCGATAGCTCCAGGGAACGCCCTCGCTGACCTCTTCGAGCGGTTTGAGCGTCATCAGCAGGGCGTTGCCGGGGAGAGGGACGTCGAGAGCGCACGCCGAGGCTGGTTTGGGTGGAGGGGTTGATTGGTCGACTCGGAAGAGGGTGTGCCTTTGCATCGGAGGTTGAGCGACCTTTCCGTTCTTGTAAAGGATCGTGAAGGTTTGCTCGAGGATTCCGACGACGCTGAGGATGTTGTGACGAAGGGAAGCGGGGGGAGAGAGGAGCGAGATGTCGAAGAGGACGAGGCTGGAGACCGTGAGGTGCGGTGACGAGACGTTGATGTTGATGGGCTGCGAGAGAAGGTGAGTACAAATGGAGGAGAGAGAGCGAGGAGGAAGATGTACCCCCAACTCTGGGCGATATCCCGATAGAAGGACGTTTAGGAAGTCCGGAACTGTGCCCGGTGGAGCGGAGTTGCAGACGAGGGCGATGGAGAGAGGGGAACTTGAGAAAGAAGACGATCCAAATGATCCGGATCCCTTCAACGAGGCCGAAACTATTGCACAGGGGAGCGAGAGTCAGCTGGGTGAGGACAGGGCGGGAGGGGCTGAACGCACCAAAGTAGCGAGTTTGACCATAGCGACAGCGTTGGTAGTCTGCAGCCGAGGAGGGGATGATGAAGGAGAACTCGTATCTGTCGCAGCGAGGGTTAGCTTGGGTGCAAAGAGGGAACAACAGCGACGACGAACCTGTGCTCCCCTGCCGGCAGGACCTCTCCTCCCAGCTCGATCTCGAGTTCCTTCTTCAGCACGAAAACTTCCTCGTGAGGCCATCCATCTCCTCCCGTGTAGCTGGATTTCCCTTCCAGATTGACCTTGATCGCGTAGGCTGCTTTGGGCGAAGGGAGCGAGATGACGACGAACCCTCGCAGGATGGGATCTTCGGAAGGGATCGAGGGGTGCGGTGATGGGTGTAGGAAGATGATGTCCTGGGGACGAGACGCGTGTTAGTGAAGGAACGGGAGGTCGTCGCGCGTTGCGAGAGACGCGTACCTGCTCCACGAGAACCTTGACGCTGACGCTAGAGAAGAAGGACGACATTGCTGGAGGAGCGGTGGGTGCTCAGGCACAAGGGAGGGGAGCTTGAGAGCATAAGAGCTGCCAGGGAGATAGAAGTCAAAAAGAACAAACGCCTGCTTGACTCAGGAGGGGTCCCATGAACGAGTCATCACGCGAACCCCTGCGCTGGGTAAGCCGGCGCGGACAACCGTTCTCAAAACGTGGGCGGCGAAAGCGGAGAGTGGGAGGACGCCAGCAGCACGCGTGGCGGTTCTTCGCAAGATCCGACGACGCGTTGCGTTGCTGGAAGGGGCGCGAGCGTGTTCTCGCTGGTTCCACTCGAGGACCTGTAAGGGGCAGTCCAGGAGGAAGGTAGTGGAGCAGAGGGCTATTTACGCTCGTCATCAATCGAAGCAGCTCCGGTGCGAACGAGGGCATGGTCGGAGGGCAGACAGCATGAGTCAAGGCGGGAGAAAGAGTTTAGGGGGAGGGGATTGAAGTCGTTGGGGATGGATTCGACAAAAGACTCGGGGGAGCCGCAAGTTGGCACGAAGAGTCAGTTCCTGGGAGGGAATCTGTAAAGGCAAGCGAGTACTGCTAGCACGGCAGGAGCTCAAAGCTGCTGGGTGTTGGTGCCAGTGTCCAAAGGCGGATCCGGGTTTCGCGCAGGGCAAGGGTGGCGGTCGAGGAGCAGTAAGAGTGGTGTTGGTAGGTTAAGGATCGCACGTCGGGCCAGAAGTTGCTGGCCGAGAGCTGGGGTGCAGACTACTCGGAGTCGTTGGCCCAACTAGAAGAGGATGTCGGCGTTCGCCACCGCCACGTCGAGGTTGGCGTAGCCCTGCGTGATCCTGTTCACCAGAGCTTAATCGAACACTCCTCTGTGGTCGAAAGGATGAGGGAGGGTGTCGATGGCGATTGTTGGAGGAGGAGAAGAGCACCCTCACTCGACCTGTAGCGCAGGGTCCAGTCCAACCGCTTACCGAGAGCAGAGACGCTCTCAGAGCGAGTACAAGCCCCAGTTTGAGGGTCAGCAAGGTTGGCGTAGAGGAAGAGAAGAAGGTCAGCGACTTCCGAGTTCGAGAGCGTTGCTCTTCCTCCTCCCGCCTCGCCCACCGCCCACAACCACCTCCACGCTCCTCGAACCACCTCAACCCTACCTTCCAATTCCAAGCACCTCCCAAGCTCGTCCCAAGCCCATCGCACTCCCTCGCGCCTCGCCCGCCTCTCCTCCCTCCTCCCAACACATTTCTCCTCAGCGATGGAAGACGGAGAACGCGAAACCGCCCGCCTGTTCCGAGTCAGCAGAACTATTCACGAGCTTGTTCGAGATCGCGTACGCCCCGTCCTCTGGCTCCAGGAACGAGGAGGGAAGGGGAGGGGAGCTGAACGGGGCTTTTGCTTGCTTGCAGGGGTATGCCATCTCCGACGAGGAGATCAGCGTCACGTTGGACGAGTTCAAGGGGATGTATGCACCGGCGAGGGGAAACGTAGAGTGCGTCTGAGCGCTGGGGAGGACGAGCGAAGGAGGTGGAGCTGATGAGGTGTTTTGCAGCAAGTCGCAGATCAGCTTCAAGGCGGCACGACCAGAAGGGGATGAGATCTACATCTTCTACTCGGACGAGGCGTCAGTGGGAATCAAGACGATGCGAAAGTGAGTCCTCGTCTCGAGGAGCTGGAGGAACGCGAAGGTGGAGCTGGAGACGGCGCAGGAGCTGACCCTTCGCTTGCAGGTTCATTACCATCCTGGAGGAGCAGAAGATCCCCCGAGGCATTATCATCTTCAAGACCAACATGACCCCCTCCGCCAACAAGGTCCGTCGCGCTCCCTTCCGCGAGCACCAGACTCGCCGCTGACCCAGCTCTCCTCTAGGTCATCCAAGCGATGGCAGCTCAGTACCAGATCGAGGCCTTCCAGGAGTCAGAACTGCTCGTCAACATCACCCACCACGTCCTCGTGCCGAAGCACGACGTGCTCACTCTTGAGGACAAGAAGCAGCTGCTTCAAAAGTAGTGCGTTCTCCCTCCCCCTCCCCGTCCGTCCACTTGCTGACCACTCCACACCTCCAGCCGCCTGAAGGACACCCAACTTCCTCGAATCCAGATGTCCGACCCTGTCAGTCGCTACTACGGCCTCAAGCGCGGACAGGTCGTCATGATCACTCGGCCATCCGAGACGGCTGGGAGGTGAGTTCTCAGCGTCCTCTCGCCACGAAACCAGGCTGATGAGATTTCTCGCAGGTACGTTTCGTACCGCATTTGCTTGTAGGGGAGCTAGGGTTTGTAAACATTAGGAGATCCATCGACGGCGAGGGAGGAACGACGAGGTCTGCTTCGAATCGTGAATCGTGGCTACACTCTCTGCTCTCCTCTGCCTCCTGTTCACTTCCAACAGCCAGTCTCAAATTCCAGCTAGGCTTTCAGCACCACCTTCGCCGACTCCCTCCTCGCCTGCGTCGCCGTGATCATCGCCGCATAGCTCCACCTGCGCTTCGCATCAGCTCGTCTTCCTCACCGTCAAAAGGAAGAGCAAACTCACGTAAGGTCTCTCGCCCCCCTCCCCACCCCGGAAATCCTATCAAACTGCTCATGCAAGCTCCCATTCCTGCTCGCAAACTCCTGCACCAAGCGCACGAACCCATCTCCCATCTCCCGCTCCCCCTCCACAATCTTCCTCATCTCCCTCGATCCAGGTCGGATCAACGTCCCCTCTTGAACGGGGAGGAAGCGCGCGTAGAAGGATCGGCTGAGGGGGGTGATGCGGAGGGGGACTTGGGAGGATGAGAGGAGGGAGGAGGAGCGGAAGAGGAGTTCGGCGGCGGAGAGGGTGCAGAGGAACCAGGGGTGGGCGTGCGAGAGACCGACGCCATCTGCGGTTGGGGATTTAGTGAGGGAGGAGGGAGGGAGGTGAGGGGAGGGGAGGGGACGAACCATAGCGGTCTTCGGGGTAACGACCGAGAGCTGGGGTCGTGCGATTGGCGTTGAGAGGGTAGACGGTGCTGTGGCAGGGATGAGCCGTCGTTTGAACAGTCCGAGAGAGGAACGACGTACCTCATTGCTCCCATGAGGTTCTCGAGCGTCGAAAACACGCGCTCGTCACCCTCCCAGCTCGTCCCCTCTCCCGCATGGAGAATCGCCAGCAGAACCGCAGCGTCCAACTCGCTCTCCTTCCCGTAACGATCATCTCCCTCGTGTGCGTTCTCGTCCGAATCACGCCCGTGCGTGTGGTTCAGCGTCACGCGAATGATCTCCTTGCGAGGATCCCAGAACTCCTCGAGCGCGCGACCAATCTTGAGAGCGGCGGAGGTGTAGTACGCTGCTGCTCCGGGATCGTCGAGTTGAGTTGCGAGGGCCGAGCCGGAGAAGAGAGCGGTTTGGATGGAGAGGAGGGTGTAGAAGTGCGAGCCCGACACTTCCTCCCAGACTGCAAAGGGGGTTAGTGGCGGGCGCGACGTACGATGAAAGCAGGACGAACGGTCAAAGCCAGGTGCCGCCCAGTTCTTGGCGATGTGCTCGAGGTCACCTTTGATGATACTGTCGGTCGGGAGCGTGCTATCGTAGAGCATCGTGCGGACAAAGTGCTTGTCGTGCTCGGAACCGTGTTGGAGTTGATGCTGGGCGAACTTGACGAGGGTGATGACGCGCGAAGCTGGACCACTGAGGAAGGTAGAGGTGTTAGTGGCGACGATGGGGGAGGTACCAGCGAAGAGCGAACTCGTTTTGAGGACGTCCCCATTCTCCTCGGAAGGGCTAGACGTCGAGGGCGTCAGTACTGCGCTGAAGGAAGATGGAGCGAGGAAAGCCTACCTCGTAATCAACGTGGTACTTGACTGCAGTGCAGAACCGTCAGCAAGATTCGAGAGAACGACCGCAGGAGCAGCCTCACCTTCTCCGAGCCCACCAGTCGTAAATCCACCAATCTCAGTCTCCTTGTGCTGCATTTCTGCGACGAGGAATGTTCAGCACGCAGCTACGAGAAGCGTGGAATCCAGCGTACCATAGCAGGCGTAGACGTACTCGAGGATGAGCGCATGGAAGTCCTTCTTGCCGTGTGTGTAGCGGTCGACCACCGTCCGCATGACAAGAGCAGAATCTCGCGTCCATTGGTACCAGTAGTTTGGCTCCGACGTGCTAGGACTCGCTACGACCGTTCCCGGCTTCGTGCCGTCGGGGAAGACGTTGCGGAGCAGCGCCTTCCATGCGATGGGCTCTTCGCGCTCGAGCCACGCGTCGAGGGGGAGAGTCGTCGGGTCCGTAGGTCCCAGGAGGTGTTGGATGGTTGACCAGGCGGAGAGGACGGGTTCAGGCGTAGAGGGGAGGACGCTGTAGAGCTGCGAGGGGAGCTCCTTGAAGCTGAAACGCTCGGGATAAGTCTTGATGGATTCCCAGCGTTCCACCGAGCCTAAGGTCGTGGCGTTAGAGAGCTCGGTACGGTCACCTGAGAGGACTCACTCGTTGCGTAGTTGAGCCCGTAGAGCCCAGCGACGAGCGCGATGAGCAGAGGAAGGGAGGCAAAGGTCCCAGGGTCGGTGTCCACTGGTCTCTCTCTGCGCACCGCCTTGACGGGCACAGGGTTGATCTTGACCACTGGGGACGACATCTTGGGCGAAGAAGGTGAGGGTAGAGGAGAAAAGAGTTGCTCAGTCGACGTCAGGTCAACGCGCTCCTCCCAAACTCCGCCGTCCAGCCCCCAGCTCGCCTCGACTTTTTTCGTTTGGAGTTCTTCTCAATCTCCCGGCGTTCACCTCACTCCCTCTACCCCCAACTATCTCTAAAACTATCGTACGCACTCCCTGAACGATCCTGCACCGCGCCAGAGCTGACCCCCGCGCGTCTTCGCAGTCCAAGATGGCCCGCAACGGAATCGACTCTGCCGACACTCCTCCTCTCTCCGAGGCCGAGCGCAAGGCCAAGAAGATCGCAAAGAAGGAGGCCAAGCTCGCTCGCCGTGCTGCCGCCGCCGAAGCTGCTGCTGCTGGATCCGACGACGAGGAGGAGGAGACTGCCGCGCCCGCACCCGTCAAGGAGAAGAAGAGGAAGGCCGCCGCAGTGGAGGAGGACGTCGAGGCTCCCGTTGCTGCCGAGGGGAAGAAGGAGAAGAAGAGCAAGAAGAGCAAGAAGGCCGACGACTCGGTCACCCCTTCCACCTCCTCCACCCCCGTCCCCGTCGCTTCCACCTCGACCGCTCCCGCCTCCTCTGCCGACATCGCATCTTTCCTCAAGGAGAACCGCGTCTCCCACGAGCCCGAAAGTGCCGCCACCTCCTACCCTCCCGTCCTCTCCTTCGCGGCTCTCCCCCTCGAGGATGGAATCCGCCGCGGACTCGCCGCCTACACCAAGCCTACTCCCATCCAAAGCGCCTCCTTCCCCGTCATGATGGGTGGACGCGACGTGATTGGAATCGCCGAGACTGGGTACGTCCGTTCCTTCCTCCTCCCTACCCCAGCTAACCCTCTCCCCCTCGCAGATCCGGAAAGACGGTCGCTTTCGGAGTCCCTGCGATCCAACACATCCTCTCCCTCCCGGCCTCCAAGAAAGGTCGCGGCGCCATCTCCGTCCTCGTCGTCGCTCCCACGCGCGAGCTCGCCATGCAGACGCACGCCAACCTCTCCGCCATCTCGTCGGTCCTCCCCGACCTCACCAGCATCTGCATCTACGGCGGAGTATCCAAGGACGACCAGAAGCGTCAGCTCAAGGCGGGACCTCGAATCGTCGTGGGCACTCCTGGACGTCTGCTCGATTTGGCGGGCGAGGGAGCGCTCGATTTGAGCAAGGTGTCGTGGTTGGTTCTCGATGAGGCCGACAGGATGCTCGACCGAGGGTTCGAGAACGACATTAGGGAGATCATCAAGCAGTGCCTTCCCCTTCCCGCCGCTCCTCTCGCCGCGATCGGCAGCGCAGGAAGCGCCGACGCCCCTGTCGCTCGCATGGTTCGTCCCCTCCTCCTCCCCCGATCGCACCTTCTAACGTTGCTCTCGCTCGCAGACCTGCATGTTCTCCGCTACGTGGCCTACGACCGTCCGCAAGCTCGCATCCGACTTCATGTGCTCCCCCATCCGCATCACCGTCGGCGCCGACGAGCTCACCGCCAACTCGCGCGTCGAGCAATCCGCCATCGTCCTCGCCGACGGACGCGAGAAGGAGCAGCGCCTTCTCGGTGTCCTCCGGGACCACGGGTTCACGAAGGGTGGAGTGAAGAAGGGGGGAGGAGTTGGGAAGGATCGCGAGAAGGTGTTGGTGTTTGCGTTGTACAAGAAGGAGGCGACGCGCGTGGCCGAGTTCTTGGAGAGGCAGGGGTTCGAGGTTGGGTCCATTCAAGGGGATATGACTCAGGATAAGAGGAGCAAGAGTCTCGAGGACTTCAAGGATGGTCGAGTGCAGATCCTCGTCGCGACTGGTGCGTTTCGGTCTTCCTCCTTTTTGTCTTGGGGCCTCGCTGACGCCTTTTGTGCGTGCTGCAGATGTCGCTGCACGTGGACTCGATATCCCCAAGGTCGAACTCGTCGTCAACCAGACCTTCCCTCTCACGATCGAGGACGTGCGTCGCTTCCCTCCCTCTCTTCGCTTCGATACTTTTGCTGACTCTTCTCTCGCACACAGTACATTCACCGTATCGGCCGAACAGGTGAGCAGCGTTTCGTCCCCGTCGTCGCACGAGGACTTTCGTCCTTCGCTCCCCTCAGCTCGCTGACGTCTCTCCTTCGTCCTACCTAGGTCGTGCCGGTCGCAAGGGAAAGTCCGTGACCTTCTTCACCGGCAAGTTCTCCTCTCCCCACCTCGCAATGGCCTCACTAATTCCGCTCATCACCAGAGGCCGACAGCCACCTCGCCGGCTCCTTCATCCGCGTCCTCAAGGACGGTGGACACGACGTTCCCGAGGGATTGTACCAGTGGGGAACGACGATCAAGAAGCAGGAGCACTCGACGTACGGCGCTTTCTTCCGCGACGACGTCAAGGGGACTGCGAAGAAGATTCGGTTCGATTAGAGGGGGTGCCGCGCAATGGGATTGGACTTGTTTCTTGTTTCTTGTTGGGTACGGGTGGAATCTTCTCTTCTGCTCGTTCATCTGCTTGTCTTGCGTTGAGCTCGCTGCCGAAAAAGCGGACGACGTTGCGTTTTTGGATTGAGCGAGGTGGCGGAGCGAACTCGTCAAACTCGCGACCCTTGTACGCCGTCGGGCCCTTGTCGACGGCTTGAATAGCGACAAGGGCACCTTCTCAGAGACCCTTCTCAGCAGACCCTTGTCGAGGAGCGTGATTGAATCCAACGGCGAACTCGCCGTAAACAACTCCTCCTGCGTTCTTGCCTTGCTACAAGCTTGCAGGAATCCTTTCGCAATACAGAAATTCGTATTGGGGCCTGCTTGGCTTTTGCGTGAGTCCCTGGAGGAACCCCAGAGAGGGGGCAGAAATCGACTGCAGTTTTGCCCCAATAAAATGGCAGGGGGCGAAAAGAGAGGAAAGCAGGTTTAGGGCGCTGATCTCATCGGCTTCTCCTTTCCTCCCCAAGTTCAGCTCCCAACAGCAACTTCCTCCAGCAAACTCGTGCAACGCCGTACTCGTCCTCTCGTGAATCCCAGGCCGCCCGACTCCCCGAACGCCAACAGCCGCGCGTGCCTTCCTAATACCGTCGACTCATCTCCCCAGACCCCCCTTCCAACTCACCTTCTCCCTCCGACTTTCGTCTGCACTTGCATGATGGGACTCTCCTCGATCATCCGGCCGGGCAGCGCAGAGAAGGAGAAGGCGCCAGAGGGAGCTTCAGCTGACGACACCGAGTACGTCCCTGTCCCCCTCGTGTTTGGCTGAGGCGACCCTTGCGCGCTTCCTCCCAAGGGCCCCTACGCCTACTCCACCAGCTTACTGACCTCCTTCACTCCCACAGAGTCCTCGACGAAGAGCCCAAGAACAGTCAGTCAAGCACCACTCGCTTGCCATACTCGGCGTTCCGACGAGCTGAACGCCGGGCCCCCCTCGAGAGCTGGAGCTAACGAGCTACTCCACAGTGTTGCTCGCTCTCGTGAGCCAGCTCCGAATCGGTATGGATCTCTCCAAGATCACTCTCCCAGTGTGAGCTCCCCCTCGGCCTCGCCGGCTCCTCTCGATTCCGCAGCTCACGTCGTGGCTCCCACGTTTCTCCCTACCAGTTTCGTCCTCGAACCCAGGTCCATGCTCGAGCGCGTAACCGACTTCCACGCTCACCCAGAGCTGCTACACAAGTGCGTATCTCGGATCCCATTGCGATCATCGTGACGCGGCGGGGATGAGGGAGGGGAGGAGCTAACGTTTCCTGGTGTCGCAGGGCTGGAGAGCTCGAGAGTCCCGAGGAACGGTTCGTGCAGGTCCTGAGGTACTACCTCGCCGGGTGGCACATCAAGCCCAAGGGCGTCAAGAAGCCGTAAGCCCGCACCTTCCCTCTGCGCGCCCCTCTCCAAGTTCTACGCTGATGCCCTCGAACGCGCCAGGTACAACCCCGTTCTTGGAGAATTCTTCCGCTGTCGGTATGACTACCCAGATGGGACGGTGGCCTACTACGTCGCCGAGCAGGTCTCCCACCATCCCCCCATCTCCGCCTGGTGCGCTCTCCTCCCCACCTCTCGTTGCGCGCAGGAGCTGACGAGGGCGAGAGCAGGTACTTCACGAGCCCGGAGAACAAGCTCGAGATCTTTGGAGAGCTCAGACCAAAGTCCAAGTTTCTGGGCAACAGCGCGGCGACGATCATGGAGGGGTTGAGTCACTGCAGGTTCCTGGATCGGCCCGAGGATGGCGAGTACAATATCAGTATGCCCAATATGTGAGTTTTCGCTTCTTGATTGCGTTCTGCGTGGTGAGGGGAGCTGATGCTGCTTGTGTGTCGCAGGTATGCGCGAGGGATCTTGTTTGGGAAGGTGCGTCGAGCGGGGAGGAGCGAGGGAGAGGGACGGAAGCTGATGGTATCGCGGAGCAGATGGTGCTAGAGCTTGGAGACGCGAGTACGGTCAAGAATGACGCGAACAAGCTCTCGTGCGATCTCGAGTTCAAGGTCAAGGTGCGTTTGTTGGTGCGTCTTTCCTGGAGAGCTGTGCTGACTTGGGTTCGCTACGCAGGGCTTCTTCTCTGGAACCTGTACGTTCGCAAGCTTGGTAGTGCGAAGGAGAACGAGGAGCTGATCTCTCGACGCAGACAACGCCATCGCAGGCCGAATCAACGGACCCAAGGGCACGGTCGGCGACGTTTCTGGCAAGTGGAGCGATGTGATGGAGATCACTCGGAAGAACGTGAGTTCCTGCTGGAGCAGCTGCAGATGGGAACGCAGCTGACGAAGAGCTGGGACGCAGGGGAAGGGCAAGGAGGTCCTCTTCGATGCTCACTGCGCCGACATTACGCAAAAGTGCGTTGCGGACGAGGAGCACCAGTCGCCCAACGAGTCGCGGAGGTGCGTCGCCTTTCGTTCACGAGAGGAACAGGAGCTGACGAGGGCTTCCGCGCAGGCTTTGGAGCAAGGTCACTGCTGCGATCAAGGCAAAGGATCTCGACGCTGCGACCGAAGCCAAGACCGAGGTCGAGGATGCTCAGCGAGATGCTACGCGGGAACGGGAGGAGCTGGGCCTCGACTGGCGGCCTCGATACTTTACGATGAAGAATGGCGAGTACCGGCCTGCGTTCACGTGCGTTTCCTCTCTCTCTCTTCTCTGGAGGGGAAAAGCTGACGGTGGAGCTGGTGCAGGATGCCCAAGTCGGGGGTCAAGGAGCAGACCGCCGCGCTCAAGGGGTTCATCTATGGCGAAGACCTCGAGCCGCCTTCCACGTTCGCACCGACCGCATAAGCGAGCTCTCCACCACACCTTCGTCGTCCTGTGTTCCCCATACCCCTTATCATCCTACCCCCCCCCCCCCCCCCCCCCCTCCCGCATTCTTCCTTGAACATCCCTTTACGTTCTCGCAGTCCCTCCTCTTCCTCCCCCTCCTTTT
>JANGFH010000662.1:0-21651 GCA_025758715.1 Glaciozyma martinii | reverse complement strand
CAGGCGACCGCAGCGACGCCCCGCGGCGCGTTTACATCAGTTCAGGGCTCCAGCGGCTGGGTTATCCTCCGCCCTATGACCATCTATAACTCTCATTTCAAACGGAATGAAACGAGTAAGAGGAGATGGAGAAATTACGAGTTGAACCGTATCTGGTACAAAAGCGAGAACCGGGCCAGTGATGGTAAACAACTCACCACAAGCATGTACGTCGCGTCGATCCCAAGGCGGCACCGCTTCCCTCTGCTGAGATAGTCGCAAGACAGGTCGAAGAGGGACACCGAAACGCCCGCTGGGAGGGCTTTGAGTACGTCCCAGAGTGCCGTGATTCCCTGTTCGAGCAGCGGGTCAGCTCCCTCCCTTTCGAGCTCGCGTACTCTGCACCTACCATGACAATTCAAAGGTAGCTGCACTGACAGGGATACTGAATTACAGAGAGGAGAACGGTCGCGTCGGCGAGATGGTAGGAGGGGAAGAAGGCGAGGACGGCCAAGTCACGTTTTTAGGGCGCCGACTCGCAAGATTCAATTGCTGTATTCAATCTGCAGAGGCCAAATCTGATATCCGATGTACATGTAATTCCACTCTACGTCGCCCTCCTCCTCCTCTACAGTCCTCCCGACAGCATCTGCCCCAAGATCGCGCGCAACGTCGTCGCGATATCGGTCGTCTCCTTGACCCTGTAGGCACGACCAGGGAGCGCCTTGGGGAGCCAGGTCGCCTCGGCACCTTCTCCAATCGCGATGAGCGAGACCTTGACCTTGGGGTTACCGTCCATGACGCGCTTGAGGTCGTCCTGCGTGATGCCGTAGCGCTCAAAGTTGGCGTCGGTGATCATCACCACGAAGAAGTCGTCTGCGGAAGGAGTTAGCGCGCGCGTTTCGAGACGAATCGGAGAGGGACGTACCGGAATCGCTCTCTGCGACGGCAGAAACTCCAGCTGCAATGGCTTCTACGGAGTGGTCACCTGCCCAAGTGTATTGAGGAATGACAGCTGCTCGCGAATCCGTCAGATACGAAGAGGTTGCGGAGAGGAGGAAGACTCACACATCTTCTGAATGACCTTGTAGCGATCACCGGCGTGCTGAGGCATCGTGTCGAGGGGAACAAGCGGGATGACGGCCTCCTCTCCGCTCTGACCGACGATGTCGATGCGGTACTTCTCCTTGCGGGAGAGGCGAGCAAACGACTCGAGGATCATGACAGCTGCCTCCAGACTGCGATTGAGCCTTCCGTCGTATTGGTTGCGGTACATCGACGCCGAGAGATCAAAGATGAAGCGAATGCGCTTCGGCTTGAGCTGAGGGCGACCAAGCTCGGCTGCAACGAGGAATCAGCCTTGTCCAGCCAGAAGCTGCGAGAGAAGAAAGGACGCACGCTTCTCCATTCCACGTCGCTTGTAGATCGCTGCCTCGCCCGTGAGTCCCTCGGTCAAGCGAGATTCGTCGAGCTCGCCGTCGCTCTGACGCTTGAGCCAGATGCGCTCCTCCTCGTTCGCCTCGAGGTCTTGAAGAGCAGGGATCAGAAGCTGCGGAGAAGGAGGAAGAGAGGGGTAGACGCACTGTCGAGGAAGGTGACGAGCTGGTGGACGTGCGACTGAACGGCGTCGTGGTAGCCCGAGTAGGTCGAAGCCTGTCCGTTCGTGAGGTCGATCTCCGCAAGTCGCTTCGCCAACTCGGCCCTGCAAAGGAGTTCAGTACGACCCCGCCGTCGTCCGCATGCCCAACATACCTCGCCATGTCGCGAGCCTGCTGCTTGACCTCCTCAGGGACATCGGCCTTGAGCTCGTCGGGAATCTGGTTAATATCGTGACCCTTGTACAAGCGCATGTATCCTCCCTGCGAACACCAGATCATCAGCTCCCGTCCTCCCAAGCCGAACGAGCCCAGGAAAAGAACGCACCCTCCCTCCCAGTCCCGCCGTCGAACGACCTCCAGTTCCTCCAGCCCAAGTGTTGCCTCCCACATGCGGCTTGTCCGTATCCTTCCCGTACTTGGGCTCCACCAAGCTCGTATCCCCCTTGGGCTTGAAGTCGATGACGACAGGCTTCTTCGTCTCGTCGCTCCCGACCCGAACGGCGTCGATCCCGATTCGTCCAACGGCGAGCTTGTGCTTGCGAAGGATGTCGTACAGGGCGTCGAGCGTCTCGGGGCGGTTGATGTCGAAATCGAAGACGTTGCGGAGGACTTGCTCGAGCGAGTCGTCGGGGAAGCGCTTGAGGTGGCGGACGAGGGCGAGGAGCTCGCGGAGAGAGAAGGGGTAGGAGAGAGATCCGGCCTGCGAAGGGCGTTAGTTTCGAGATCCGGAGGTGAGGAGTAAGGATGAACGCACCTCGAAAGCCTTGCGAAGATCTCCAAAGGCCAGGACGAGGGAGCGAAGAAGCGTCTGGTCGAGATCCGGCGCAAGCTGAGCGAGAACTCGTTCCTCCGATTCGGCTTCGGGATTAGTGACAGCGTGGCATGAGAAGGCGTCGCCGAGCACACGCAAGAAAGCTGCAAAAGCAACGGACGGACGTCAGTCGGCATCTCCGAAACCCCCGACCTGGTGGGAAACTCACGGTTTCCAAGAAAGGGGAACCCAGGCCTGTTGGCGAGAAGGATCATGCGGAAGCCAGGGTGGACGACGACGTCGGTAGCGGCGCCGAGCTGGTCGGCAGGACGAATCTTCCTTCCGTCCGCAAGGGTCATTTCTCCTCGAGCAGCGAGACTCGCAAGTCCAGCAACGACGGGAGCTGCAGCCTTGTCAACCTCGTCAATGACGATCACGCGACCGTACTGCAGGGACCATCAGTCGCAGCCAGGGGTGCGGGGAGGGAGAAGCTCACCTTGACGGCGCGAAGGAGAGGAGAGTCCTCATAACGAATGACTCCGCCAGAGAGACTCGTGTTGAACATGAGGGATTGCGTCGTCGAGTCTCGGTGGAGCTGAATGAACTCGCGAGGTCGCTTGAGGAGCTGGAGAAGTCGATCCTGCGGTGCGAAGCGTCAGCGAACCTCTTTGGAGAACAGACGGCGATGAGCGCACGATGATCTTGTTCTTGCCAACTCCCTGGTTACCGAGAAGGAGGACGTGCTCGCCCATAAGCTCGAGATCGGTGGCGATGTCGCGCATCAACGCCGTCTGCTGCGAGTTGCTGCTCGAACAACCAAGATCAGTCGCCACTCCAAGGCCAAACCAGAAAGACGCACTCGAGGTAGTTGTTCATGAAAGGAACGTGCGAAGAACCAGTCGGGTCGATGCTCATGTCGTAGAGTGGGATCTCGTACGCCTTCGCCTGGCCGTGAGGGTCGCTCGCGGCAGGGAAGACGAGAGCAGTCGCCGTGACCTCGGCAGGTGGGTTCCACTGCGCAAACGCAAGTCAGTGATGTCCATCTTGGACGAGGGTGAGAGGGGACGAACGTAGTTGGGTCCAGGAACGATGCCGGTGTCGGCGAGCAACGCATGAAGTTCCGCCTTGGTCGTAGTCGGCAAGAACTCGCTCAACAGCGTCCGGTTGATGAGCGCGTGTAGGTCCTCGTCCGGGAACCTCGCCAACCGCATCGCGATCCTCATCAAGCTCGCCGTGCCCAACCTGCGACTCTTGGACCCGGGAGCCGAGTTCGCCTGCCGGTACGAGCGCGCAAAGATCTCGAGAGTGTCGACGGTGGCTGGTGGGCATCCGGTCGAGAGGAGGATGGACTTCTCCTCTTGAAGAGACATGGCAAGGGTCGGGAGGGCGATGAAGATCGAGGAGAGTTCTTCGGTGAGCCATTCGCGAGGAGGGGACGACTTGGAGGAGGTGGCGATGACGCGGAAGGAGGGGTGGGTTTGCGAGAGAGCGCCCGAAGCTTTCTGCAAAGGTGGCAAGAAACGATCAGAACGAACGGACGGACAAAGGAAGAGAAACGCACCTCCTCGACCGAAAGCGGCTCTCCACCAACGAGCCTCTTGCCCTCCCAAAGCTCTCCCTCCCTCTCGCCCAACAACCTCCCCAAACTTCCGACCGTCGCTCCCAGCGCATCGATGCCCTCCAAATGCACCAACTTGCCCTCCCAAGCCCCCTTGACCAGCGGACTCGGTTCCCACCCCGTTACTCCCGCCTTGCGCCCTCCAACCCCACTCTCGACGACCCTGCGCATCCAAATCTCCCTCCCGCCAATCTCCTTGTACAAATGGATCGTCTCGAGTTCGTACCCGAGCAATTTGGCGAACGTGGCGATGAGCACCGTCGTCGACGAACTGGAGGATTGGAGAGACGACGAAGGTGGGAGGACAGAGATGTCGAACCTCCCGAGCGCGTGAAGCTGGAACAGCGACGCGAGGAGGTGTTCGAACCTCGGCGTGAGGTGGAACGTCGGTGTCGCCTGAAGAGGGAAGGGTTCGAACGGCCTCGGTCCAGCCGGGACGTCGACGACGACCTTCTCCGCTCCTCCCCCTCGAACGAACGTGACCTTCGCACTCCGTTCTCCGCTCCTCTCGATCGAAGCGAGGCGCCAGCCCCAGATTCCTTCGCCTAGGAGTCCGACGTCGGCGGGATCGCACTCCGCGACTCCGGCACTCCATTCCCCGAGTCCGGCACCTTCGAAAGCCGTCTCGAGGGCGCGCCACGAGGGGGGAGTGATGTAGGAGAGGGAGGGGTGGATCGCGAGGAGGAGGTTGGCGAATTGGGAAGGAGTGGAGAGGGAGGAGTGAGGGGGAGGGAAGATGGCGAGGAAGTGGGCGAGCTTCTGGAGCGAGGTTTGGGGGAAGCCGGGAACGTCTTCGGAGGAGGTTACGCCTGACGCCATCTTATTTCCTGCGGCGCGGGGGTAGAAGGTGAGTTGAGGGTTAGGGAGAGAGCAGGAAAGAGGACGAACGCATCTCCTTTGTGATCTGGATCGCTGAAATCGCGTTGCCTGTCTTGTGGACCAGCTCGAGCGACGCTGGCTCGGTGGGAGCCGATTGCTTTGCGAGGACCTGAGAGCTCGCGAGAGGATCCAAATAGCGACTCTGGAAGCGAGAGCGGAAGGGAGGATCCAGAGGGAAGCCAGGGAAGGGTGCTGCGAGAATCGGGTTCGTTAGCGACGCAAGTTGGAGAGGTGCGCGAAAGCACGCACGGACTGGAGTTCCGATGGCGATGACTCGGAAGTCGCGGTGCGCAGGGATGAAGTTGGTCGTGTCCTCCTTGTTGCGAACCATGAGCTCGTAGCGATCCGCCGAGACGATGTGCGTTCCGTCCTCGAGGTTCTGCGAAGGACGAGATCAGCTCCTCGCACTCGTCCAGCGCAATACAACGCACCATCTCGCGGTTCTCCAGTAGGTTGTTGAGAATAGGGAGCACTCCTCGCTCGCATCGCTCAATCCCGTCGAGGATCAAGATGCTTCCACGCTTGACGGCGCGGACAGCAGCCGAGTCGACGTACTCGAGCTTTCCTCCCGCGCGGATCTCCCTGCCCTGCTTGAGCTCGCTCTCTCCAACATCGCGGTGGAGGCTAACGATCTCGAACGGTTGGTTCTGCGCGTCAAAGGGGTTAGCTCCGCTCCCTCCCGTCTCCGACCTCTGCCCGCAAACTCACGACCATGGAGCAATACGTGAGCGCCAGCCTTCGAGCGTACGGTCCCGGTGGACCAAACAGGAACGTATCCTGCCCGAGCAGGACCTTTTGCAGCAGCCAGTGCAGGTGAGAGGCGGTCGTCGGGTCGGTGAGCTCGAGGAGGTGTTCCGAACGAGGCAGGCGTTCCGGATCGGTGGCGGCGTAGATGGGATGGGAGAGGTCGCCGATGCGGAGGGTGCCTAGGAGTTCTGGGGAAGCTGCTGGCGTTGCGAGGGTCGAGAGGACCTGCTGAAGGCGCTGAGTTGGCTTGGAGGCGGCCATCTGTCGAGAGCTGTGGGAGAGGAGTCTTCCCAGCGGAATACGTCGAGCTACCTGTCGAAGGGACAACAGGAGCATGCAGCACTGTGGGGGAACGCGGCTGACAAGGCGTACGCTCCAGCGTTAGCCTCCGTTAGCCGGTTGCTTGAGCCGGAGGGGGGAGGAAGAGGAGGAAGCCAACCGCTCTCAACTCCGAGGTGTTCATCTCGGATTAAGTATAACTCTGTTCGGCGCGCTTATCCTCGTTGACGACGACGTGCTTCTGCTTGCTGCTCCTTGCACTCTCCCCATACTGCTCGAAGCCATGGTTCAGATCGAATCGCACCTCAACATCCCATATCCCGAGGCGACTCATCCTCGCCAGGCGTTGGATCTCTTCCTCCCCTCTGGAGCAAGCGAGCTCCCTCTCAAGCCTCTCCTCGTCTTCATCCACGGTACGCTGTTGCCTCTTCTTCTCTCCGCTGAACAGGAGCTGATCTCGCGCGACAGGTGGCGCCTGGATCTGGGGTACGTTCCCTTCTCTAACCGTACGATCTCGGACCTCCCCTGACCCGCTGACGCTCCGCAGAGAACAAGGAGGACTTCACCGACAACCTCGCCCCCGCTCTCGTTGCCGCCACCAACGGGCCCGTCGCCTTCCTGGAATACCGGCTCGCACCCAACGACCCCCACCCCGCTCAAATCAACGACGTCCTCTCCGGCCTCGCCCTCCTCCTCTCCCCTCTCCTCTCAGCCGAACGCGGAGTCCAGCGCTGGGATCGCTCGAGAATCTACCTCGCCGGCCACTCGGCAGGAGCGTTCATGATCGCCTCTCTCCTCCTCCGACCTCCGCAAGAGCACAGCTCCTTCGTCGTCCCAGCGTACATCCGCGCAGCGATTCGAGGTGGGATCACTGTGGACGGGGTGTACGATTTCCCAATCATGGTGAACGAGTACCCTTTGTACGCGGAGGAATTCGTCGATTGCGCTTTCGGGAAGAACCAGGCTGTCCTGGCGCTCGAGTCACCGATGCGGTGGGGACTGTACCCTCCCTCCGCGACGAAATTGCGTGTGCTCGTGATGCACGCGCGAGATGATGATCTCGTTTCGCTGAGGCAGCCGAAGCTGTGGATGGAGCATTTGGTGGAGCTGCTGGGGGAGGGCGGAGGGGCGGAGGAGCAGTATGATACGATCAAGGGGACGCATATGGGCTCGCTGCATGATCCTGCGATGCCGATTGCGATTGCGGCGTGGATGGTCAAGGTGGAGGGAGAGAATTGAGGAGGTGAGTCTGGTTCCGGGTCGAGCGCGAAGTTGACGCTGACTCTGGCTTCTGTCGCTTCGCAGGGACGTCGTAGAGCTTTTTTGGAATACGAGGGAACAGCCGGCTTGCGATGTCCCCACTCGCTGCCTGGATTCGCTCCACGCTGACGGCACCATCGCTGCGAGGGAGGAGGTCGGACATGGGTCAATGTTCCCAGCGTGCCAAGTAGCTGAAAGAGCCGAGAGGAGAGGAATCAGCAGTCCCAGCGATGAGCAGCAAGTTCGCCGACAACCTCGCTCCTTTGCCCCAGACGAAGCAGATCTGAATGGGCAGTCCCGCTCGGTAATTCCTTCCGCTGCGAAGTTCGTGCACCGCTACTCGTTTGTGTCCTCCTCCCCAAGATCTACATCCACCCCCTCGCGACTCATCAACACTCGTAGCTCCCCATTCAGCAGATCGCGCATTAGGGTCCCATCGCGGTGGTAGAACCACACCTTTGCCTTGGTGTCGTAGTCGTATCGCTTTGGTCCTCTGCAATCACTATTAGCTCCGCAAGGCTGAGGAGGGGAAGGGAGAGGGACGCACGAAATCGGACTCGAGAGCCAGATCTGCTTGTTCGGCGGCTGCTTGTTGACAACGTACGTCCCTTGATCGCCCAGCTTCAACGTCAGGACTCCAGCCTTGCCGCAGGAAGAGACCTGAGTCGTCAACTCCCTCCCTTTACCTCCCGACAGCACGCAACTCACGGAGTATTCAACCTCGTACCCCTCGTCCGCTTCCACCTCCTCAATGAGTTCCTCGAGGTACTCTGTTAGACGGTCCATCGCCCGGTCCGAAACGGCTTGGTACTGCTGTACATCGAGCTCCCTGTGAATGGAGAGCGCGTGAGTGGTTGCTCGGCGCCCGCCTAGATGGCGTGCGAAGACGGGGGGGTGAAGATGGGGGAGAAGGTGGTGCTGTGGAGCGCGCAAGAACGCACCCGATCGTGTAGGTTGGGCTTGTTGAGCGCGAGGGAGTGTTGGAGAAGCATCGGCAAGGAGGGAGGGAGGGGACGAGGAGAGCGGGGCGAGGAGCGCGGAGGAGGGTAGGGAAGGCGCGAGCTGCTGGGCGTGCTAGGCGGACTAGGGTGACAGGAAGGCGTGGCATCGTTGAGCTTTGGCGTCGAGGGAGGAGGGCAAGCGCTGCCGAAGCTCGACGCTCGACGTCGTTCATCTTCTTCTTCTCCACAACGCTCCGATCGACTAGGCCGACTTCTGCTTGCCGGGATCTGAACAGGAAGGAACTTCTGAGAACGGCCGCGCTCTGGGAACGCGGGAGGGTGCCGGCGCTGGCGAAGTCGATCCTGCTTCTCCCAAGGAGGTCCTCTGGCGCAGGCGGCAGGCTCTGGCTGAACACACCGTCCTGCACGCTCCAGGATCGCTGGAAGAGCTGTTCACGGCCTCCTGCTGCCGCACAGGTTCCCCATATGCGTCGCCAGGCTCCGGATCTCGAATCACCTCCATTCCCGTTCTCTGCTTCCTCCCTCCCTTCCTCCCACCTCGACTCCTGTCTGCGTCGTCACGATCGACTTTCTTCTCTATCCCCTGCTGCGTACATCGGCTCACAATCGGCTCACACGGCTTCCCGTCTCGGACTGCCCTCTTCTGGTGTTGAGAACGCAGGGGCACGAGGAAGATTTGCTTCTTGATCTTGTCAATCGCCCTACCTTCTCAATGCACGATACGTCGCCAACTCCACCCTTTGACGGAATCGCCCAGGCCCAACCTCGCCGCCCCGAGCTTCGTACGGTACTGATCTACCAAGCGATCTCCCCTCCCTCCCTCCTCGCCCACATCCGTACAGTGTTCGACGTTGTGCACTACTACCCCGTCGACGGGTTCCACCTCGACCCCGCCACCGCTCCTCTCCCCTCTGCCGAAGTCCTCGCCTCCACCGACGTCCTCTTCGCAACCGCCCTTCCTCCCAACCTCGTCTCCATCACCCAGGCTCCTCGCCTCGCCTTCTTCCAATCCCTCTCCTCGGGTGTCGGACACATCACCTCGAGCGAGTTCTGGCGCTCTATCCCTCCGACTCACCCTCTCGTCCACGCCAACGCAGCCGGCGTCCAAGTTACTCCCATCAGCGAGCACTGCATCGCTGTGATCCTGAATCTCTGGCACAAGTAAGCTTTCTTATCGTGGCCAGACAAGGCCGTACCTAATCCCAAGTCGCAGGCTCAACACTCTCATCATCCGCGCGCACGAAAAAGAGGACTGGGTCAGCAACGCGTCCCTCGGAGGCTTCTACGTTCGAGAGCTCAGCGGCGCCGTTGTGGGTATCCTCGGGTGCGTCTACCTTCCTCCGACCAGGCCCAATGCTCCAGACCTGACGATCTCGCTTCCTCGCAGCTACGGAGCCGTTGGACGAGAGACCGCTCGCCTCGCCTCCGCCTTTGGTGCCTCAGTCCACGCCTGCAACCGCGCCGGTCGACCCTCCCCTTACAAGGGCTACGTCGTCCCCAACACCGGCGACCCTCTCGGCGTCATTCCAACGCGGTACTTTGCTTCCTCGTCGCGCGACTCGCTGCACGCGTTCCTCGCGTCTTGCGACGTCGTCGTCAACACCCTCCCCTCGTGCGCGGCGAACTGTGGGCTGGTGGGCGAGGAGGAACTCAGGGCGATGAAGGGGGACGCTTTGTTGATCAACATTGGGAGGGGAGATACGGTCGACACGTTCAAGCTCGTCGAGGCGTTGCTGGCGCGGCCTGCGGAGGGGGAAGAGCTCGATGCGAGGGGGTCGCTAAGGATTGGGGGCGCGGCGTTGGAGTGCGTTCTCTCTCTCTTTTCTCGCTTGGCGTCGTCGCTGATGACTTCCCCTTTTCGCAGCGTTACCAACCCTGAACCCCTTCCTCGCCACCACGCCCTCTTTAAGCTCGAGAACACCATCATCACTCCGCATTCCGCAGGTCTGAGCAGCCGGTACTTTGGACGAGGGGTCGACCTCCTCGTGCGTAACGTCGAGCGGTTGAGGGATCGACGAGAGATGCTCAACATCCTCAGGAGCGGAGGGAGCAAGCAGTAGGAGGAGGAGGAGCCGTCGTCGTAGATCCCGAGCAGTATTAGACAATCCATGTTGTGCCATCGTTCAACCTCTTTCGTGCCAAAGGATTGCACTGCTTCGTTCCACTGATAAATATTCGCCACCGAGCTGCCTCACCAAGCTCCCTTCTCCTCGACCACCTCCCACCTCTCCCTGCGACTCTCACCGACCTTCTCCACCACCCTCCAGCACACCAATCCCGTCCCAACCACCGCCGCAACTGCCCAACTCCACTCGTGGAGCACCATCTCTCCCACCAACTTGCTCACGCTCAACGCGAACGAGCGAGGGAGGAAGAGCGCGACGCCGATGCCGACGTGGAGCGCCACGGACGCGACGACAAACTCGAACAGCTTTCGCGAGCCATCCTTTTCCCGTTCAAAGTCGTTATCCGACTCGGCGGAGAGGTAAAGGAAGGCGAGGAATTCTTTGAGGAGGAGGAGGAGAAGGAAGGGGAGGGGAAGGTCGCCGAGGATGGTGAGGAAGGGAGAGGTAGCGGTCCGTTGGGCTTCGCAAAAGGCGATAACGTGCTCGGGAAAAGTGACGGACGATGGGGTGAGGTAGGCGCAGAGCGTCGCGAGGTCGGAGGAGGTGGGGCCGAGGAAGGTGAGGGAGGTGTGGATGTAGAAGGAGAGGGAGAGGCACGCGTCGGCGAGGAGGGCTTGCGTCGTTTGCGAGGAAAAAGCCGTCACAAGTGGCGAGAAACGTTGGCGAGGGATGTAAGGCGGCAGGGAGGGGGATTGGTGGAGAGGGAGGGGGAGTTGCGGCGAGGAGGTCATACTTGGGTTGGAGGAGTTTGGATTGGGATGGAGGTGAAGGAAGGAAGAAGGCTGGGGAGCAGAGTTGAGCCTTTTATCGAACGCCTCCGGTAGATCGACAGAGTTGCGAGGAATGCAGAGTTTCGCGTCGCGTCTTCGCGACTTGCGTTCAACTTGCGCCAACGCCAGTTCTTCTTCGTGCAGTACTTCCCGTTGAACTGACGCGTGGGACTACTTTGCACTGTAGTAGCCGCTCGAGATCAACGGTTTTGTTGACCCGCGTCCGGAGCTCCGACCTCTCAGGCCATCTCGCCCCCCCCCGGCTCAACAGCACAACTCTTGATTCGTTACACACAACCCAAAGCCTAATCTGACATGTTCGCCATATCGGTCACATCGTTCCCGATAAACGTGTGCAGAGCCTTCCCCGGCTCGACCCCAATCAACTCCTGCAGCTCCTTCAGCCCCAACCCGCACAACGCCTCCATGTTGTCGACCTTGCTCATCACGTAGCGGTAGTTCTTGGTCGTGATCCCAGGGAGGTTCCTCAGGATATCCTGCGGCGCCGTACTGAAGCCTGCCTCGCCCGTCCCTTCCGTCGCGACTCCTCCAGCGACCTCGTCTGCGCCAACGAGAACGGCCTTGCCGGCGTCGGGCTCCTCGCGGTTCTCCTTGAGCTCGCGGAAGATGTCGACGGTTTGGTACGGCGACGAGGACCAGATGATGCGGAGTTTGGGGAAGGTGATGGTGAGGAGGACGATCTTGGAGCGAAGGTCGTTGTCGGAGGCGGGGCCTTGATCGGATCCCTTCTTGCGCTCTTCGACGTACGTCTGCATCACGCGGAGATGAGCAATCGAGGGGTTCCGGAAGAGAAGGAAGGCCTTACCTCGAGGTTGAACGACTTCTTCTCATCAAACTCGATGAGGAGGATGGGCTGCTTGTAGTGCGTCGTCATCAGCTCGCATTGCTGGAAACTAAGAGGAGACATCAGCACCTGCACCGGCGCACGATCTCGAAAGCGAGCTCACAGTCGACCCGAGTTGAAGCTCTGAATGAGATCCGGCAAAGACTTGCGCTCGACGCACATCTCGGGCGTGATGATGTAGTCGCCGATGCTGATCGTGATGGGAACGACGAGGAAGGAACCGGCGTGAAGGAGCGAAGGTAGAGAGGAGCGGAACTCGCGCACGTCGACGATGACCTGGAGCGAAGCGAGAATTAGGAGTTGCCTCGACCTTGCGGAGAGAGCTCACTCGTGGGGGATCCGTTCGAGCTTGCTTGCCGCCACCGATCCTCGAACTGACGGTCCTCAGCGCTGCATGTTGCTCATTCTCCTCGCCTGGTCGATACTCTGCTTCGTGAGGGATAGCCATGACCTGCGGTCACCACGTCAGCAGAACCCTCGCTAAACGACGCCCTCGACAGAACGTACTCCTTTCTCCCGAATGAGCTTCTCGAAAGCGTCCTTCTCCTTGCGAATGCTGCTGAGGTACCGCTGCTCCTCGACCGAGTCCTTGTACATGAGAAAGTAGGCTCGCACCGCAAGTCCAGCATGCGCCGCTCGATACGCCTGCGCCCAATCCAACCATCAGCGCTGATCTCGAACTCGCAGCGTCGACGCACCTCGACTCGCCGAACGAAAGCAGGTTCCGGATCGTACATGACGATGTACTTGGGCCTCAGTTCCTCCAGCACACGATCGTCGTCGTCGTCCGAGTAAGGCCGCACGATGACGAGATCTTCGTTCGAAAGGAGTCCGAACCAGTCGTTGTAGTCGATGGCGCTGAAAGTGTCGGGATCCGGGCCCGAGGGAAGCATGAACGAAGGAGCGTTCGAGTCGGCCGTCGTCGTCTTCATGCTGCGTGACGACCAACGTCAGCCTCGCCTCCTCGCACCGAAAAGCAAACTCACATGTCCGCCAAATCCCCAGCTTCCGACGCGAGAGCATCGGCGTCCGCTCCTCCCTCCCCAGTCGACGGTTTCCGATCCCCCTGCGACCCTCCAGCGACGCTGACCGCTCCTCCTCCCCTCACTCTCCTCCTCTTCCCACTCGGCGCCTGCCCCCTCTGCCACTCGGCCTTCCTCCTCACCGCCTGTCCCTCGAACCCTCCCTCGGACCGCACGAGCTCGACCTTCTGAGGTCGAACGCCTCCGCCGCGCAAGTTGCGCTGCATCGTCCCCATCGCGGCTTTCCAGAAGAAGTAGGAGCTGAGCTTCGAGCGCATCATGTCCTGCCCGCCTTCTTCGTCCGTCATCGTCGAGAGGTACTCGCGGAGCGTGGCGCAGGTGTCGCTCGAGGAGCACATGACGAGGATCGTGTCGTTCGAGACGCCATCTGCGCGACGGAGAGGAGTCAGCAAGCGGTCCCGGGGACAGAGAAAGACGAAAGGGAAGGACGCACGCAAGTCGACTGGAGACCAATGCAAGTCCTCCTCGATCTCGGCCAAGACGTCGGCGAGCAACTGCCACTTGGGCTGCTCCTCGAGCACGGGGACGATCCCCGGCGGGACCCAGTTGAGCCTCTCATCGAGCCTCTTCTTTCTCTCCCTCTCCTCCCGTTCCTCCCTCTCCTTCGTCGCTTTCCTCCTCCGTTCCTCATCCTCCTCCAACCCCCCTTCGCGAGCTCGCTTCTCGCTCTCCTCCATCTCCTCGATCGCGCGCAACGCCTCCTCCTCCTCCATCGTCGGCCCCCAGTCCTCGTTCCTGAACTCGGCAAACTCATCGACCGCCTTCCCCTTCCCCTTGTCGTCCTTCTTCTCCGCGACGGCCTCCTTGACATACACCCTCGCCCTCGCGACTTTGAGGATCGTATCCGCCGCCGGCGTAAACAACCAAGGACTCTGGTTCTGCCGCGCGGCGCCTGTTGAAGTCGTGTTCTGCGCGCTGACGATCGTCTCGAGGAACCGGTTGAACGAGACGCTGTCGAAAGCGAGGAGGTAGGTCTGAAGCTTGCGAAGGACGGTGAGGTCTCCTACGAGCTGCTTCGTTTTCGGACCGACGCGGTGCCAGACGGGATCGAGCTGCTTGCGCACGAGGACGTCGAAGGAGCGGAAGAGGGCGTTTTCGACGGTCAGGTCTTCGACTTCGAGCTGCGGGTTCAGGAATTAGCGCGGGAGTGAGGAAGCGAAGGAAGCGCGTACGGAGGTGTTGGAGCGCTTGATCTCGGAGAGGGTCGCTTCCATGCACTCGATGACGGCCGCCTGAATGTCGCGCATCTTGTCCGAAAGAGGCTGGTAGAGCTCGACGACGTCCGCTTTTCGTTTCGAGAGGTCGATGCTGACTTGTTCGTGGAATCTGCGACGGTTCGAACGCAATGAGCGAGGAACGAGGAACGAGAGGAGGGAGACTCACCGAGGCCAGATCATCACTTCGCGAATCTTGAGCTGCACGAGGACGGTTTGGAGAGGAGAGAGGCCATAGGTGAAGGATTCGGGACGGTCGGAGAAAGCTTTGAGGAAACCAATCTGTGAATCGCAGTAGCGTGAGCGTGGAGCGAGCTTTGGAGGTCGGAATGCGGACCTTGTTCAGCTGGCGATAGATGCGAACGATGAAGGCCTCGCTGGATTCCGGAGTGACGCTGCAATCGAGATAAGGTTCAGCCTTTCTCCTGGGACACACAACAAGAGAGAAACGCACGTTTCGGCGTGGAGAACAACGACTCCGGAGATGAGGTCGACCGGGATGATCTTGGTGAGCATGTCGACGACGAGGATCCTCGAGGTTACAGAGAGCAGTCCGCCAGACTTGTAGAGCTCCACCCTGTTCCACGAGAGAGCAGTCAGCTAACGTCCCAGCTCGCCGGTGACGTCCACCTTCCCAAGAGCATCTCTCCGACGGCACGAGCAGCTGGCACTCACCTCGAAGCCTGTGGCATCTCGTATCCCACCACCTTGAGCCTCATTCCCACCTCTTCGCTGAGTCCCTTCTCCTCCTCGGGAGTCGCGTTGAGCAGCAAGACGAGCTGTCCGGGCGTGTCGTAGATCCTCAGCTGCGTCCTCGCGTCAGCTCCGTTTCTCCTGTCGCCCAATCAAATACACGCACCAGAGTAGCTACAATAGACCGCAAGCCGAGACCGCGAGCGAGGATGAGGAGCATGTTGCCAGTCGAATGGTGCGCGTCGGGCGGAGGGATGAGCTGGGAGATGAGCTGTCGCTGAAAGGGGAGGAGCTGAGAAGCGTCCACGTCTCGAGGACCTGCTAGCTTGACCGGTGTTGCCATTGCTGAGGAAGCTGTTCCTGCCCTCGGTGAGCCCAGCAGCGAAGTGGTCGAAGGGAGAGCAGCTCGGGGTTCTCCTTTCTCCCTTCTACGGTCACTCTCGATACAGACTCGCCTTTGCCCAGTACACCCGAGTACAGCTGGACTAGAACTAGCTCAACTGCAGATTACAGCCAGGAACTACCTTGAAAGGAACGCCGAGTAAGGACCTGCACACGTCCTCTCCTTGACCTCGTCACCCGGGCAGCAGCCAGCCAGCAGGAACCAGTACGTGTTCAGCTCGTCCTAGCTCAGCTCAGCTAACGCTCCTTTAACTCTAGTGTACGGCTCATCGCGTTCTCCTCCTCCTCTTCAACACCCTCGTCCTCAGCATCCTCCCTCCCAAATCCCCTCGACCTCTCCTCCCCCCGACGCCCACTCCTCCTTCCCCTCCTCCTCCGACTCCTACCAGCGCTTCTCCTCCCCTCCAGTCTCTGCAAACGCCGCCGCTCAACACCTTCACTCGTCAAACGCCGCCTACCTCAACCCCTCCCTCCAAGGCCTGCCCGACTCGTACATCCCTGCCGGCCACTCGGGAGGCGGATACGCGGCCCCTCAGCAGGGTCAGCCGTTCATTGGTGGAGGAGGTGGTGGAGGAGGCGCACCCTGGCTCGGAGGCGGGGGAGGAGGAGGCGACCAGTGGCCTGGGATGAATGACGCGACGGCGCAGATGGGAGTGCAGTTTGGCAAGCACGCGTTCGACGCTGGGTCGGCGTACCTCGACAAGAACTTTACGAGGTTGCTCCCGCTCGCGCATTTGAAGCATAGCTTCAACGTATCGAACGGCTACGTGCTCAACAAGCTGAGGCTCGTGCTGTGGCCGTGGAGGCATCGTCCTTGGAGCAGGAGCTTGAGGAGGAGCGAGACGAGTGGAGTTGCAGAGGGGTGGAGACCTCCTAGGGAGGACATCAACTGTCCCGACCTCTATATCCCAGGTGCGCTCAGTCTTCCCTCCCCCTTCGCACCTCTCCTGCTCCCTCTCGGTGCAAGCTAACCCCCGTATCTCTCCCCAGTCATGGCCCTAACGACCTACATCCTCCTTTCGGCCGTCATCGCCGGTGCTCAAGGCCACTTTGACCCTCGCATCCTCGGCCAAACCGCCTCCAAGGCGTTTGGCCTCCTCTTCCTCGAGTTCATGTGCATCAAGTTGGGATGCTACCTCCTCGGCATCGGCGAGGAAGGGACGGTCGTGGATCTGGTCGCGTACGAAGGGTACAAGTTCGTCGGGTGCGTCAACTCTTCCTCTCGTCTTGCGGAGCAGGACGATGCTAACGACAAACACAGGATCATCGTCACGCTCCTCGCTGGCCTCCTCGGTGCCACAGGCTGGCTGTTCTGGGGCATATTCCTCTACGTCTTCCTCGCCGACTTCTTCTTCCTCGTGCGTTCCCTGCCCTCCCCTCCTCCGCTCCTCGCTGACTCCCCGCTCAACGCAGCTCCGATCCCTACGCCACCTCGTCCTTCCCGACCCTGCCATGTCCCCACTCGACCATGCGCACGCTCCGCCCATCTCGCATGGGCAGAGGAGTCGCAGGATCCAATTCCTCTTCACGATCGCGTTGGCGCAGGGGCTTAGTATGGCGGTGTTGGTGAGGGTTTAAAGAGGAGGAGATGGGAGTAGGGAGATGGCATCGACATGGGTTGCAGCAAGTGCGATTGGACGTGGCTCGCTCGAACTCTCGCTTCTCTCTGCTCGTCGTGCTCGCTCTGCCTCCTTCTGCTCACAGCAATGAGAACGTTCACTCCATTCGAACCCAAGACGTCACACGGAACTACAACTTGCTCCTGACGTCCTTCTCCGCCCACCAGGGGTACCTGCACGCGCTCATCAGCTCCCCTTCTTCGACCGCAAAAAGAAACGGCTCTCACAGCTCGGTCGGCAAGTCCTTGGGAACGGTAGCAGGGAACACTGCGGCCCTCTTCTCCTTAAACGCCTGAACTCCCTCCTTCGAATCGACCGAGTTACCTGAAAACCTCATCAGCCCTCGTCCCTCCCTCGAACCCGAAACCAACTGACCAGTAACATGCATAGCCTTGCTATCCAACAAATGCTGCTCCTCGGGATCGTCCATTCCCCTCCAAACCAACGCCTTGGTGACCGCCATGCTAACCATGGAATTGTTTTCGGCAATCTCGTGCGCGAGAGCGAGAGCTGCTTCGACCGTCGCTTCGGGGGAAGGGTGGAGGGAGGAGAAGAGGAGGTCGAGCGTCGGGGACGAAGCGGGGAGGATTCGGGCCGTCTGGTGTAGAGGTGTTAGCGAGGGAGAAGGGGAGGGGAGCAGGGACGGACCATGAAGAGTTCGAGGGCGCGCGAGTGGCCGATTAGACGGGGGAGGAAGTAGGAGGAGGCGGCTGCGAGGGGTTAGGTGTCGTTCTGCGCGAGTAGGAGGAGGAGGAACGTACCCTCGGGGACGATGCCTCGCTTCCCAAAGACGAATCCAATCTTGGCGTCCTTCCACGCCACGCGAATGTCGAAGCTGAGAGTCATCGTGATCCCTACGCACCAGCATCAGCTCCTCCCACTCCCCCACCCGGAAAGAACTCACCAATCCCAACTCCATGCCCATTGATCGCACAAATCGTCGGTTTGCGAATCTTCAGCGCAGCGAGACTCGTCTGCCCTCCTCCATCCCTATGCTCATTCAAGTTGGAAGCAGCGTTGTGCGAGAATCGTCCCTTGTTGCTGAAATCCCCCTTGGAGAGATCCGCACCGGCACAGAACGCGTTTCCCTTGTTGGGCGCGCCGTGGAGGACCACGACTTTGACGGCGTCGTCGGCGTCGAGGCGGCGGTAGGCTTCGACCTGCGTAAAGGAGGGGTCAGCCCTGGCGGGGTGCGGGGCGGAGGCAGCGTACGAGCGAGTCCTTCATGGGGTTTGTAAACGCGTTGCGTGCCTCAGGGCGGTCGAGGACCACGACTGCGACTCCTCCTCCATCAATACGGACAGCAATCTCTGGGAGGTCGGGGTAGATCGAAGGGGCCATCGTTAACTCTGCGTTGTTGGAGCTGCTCAAGAGACGACAAGGTCCGCTACCCGCGTCGTTCTCGGGTGCCGGCTCAGGCAAAGGCCGGCTCGCGCCTAACTCGCCTCTCTCTCTCGCGAAGTCTTGAACCCGAGCAGGGAACGGTGCACACGAGTATCGAGCACGATTGACTAGTTACAGATCTCGACTGTGGGGGGGACTGCAGTATTCCTTCCTTTTCGCTCCACTCAAAGCTTCGCAGGGCGACCCGAAACCGCGTACTCCTCCAAGTAAGCCCTGCACCCACCTCGTCAGCCCAGCTCCTCCAAGAAAGCGAAAAGAGAAAACGCACGTAAGGTCCGAAGTAAGGAAGTCGCTCAACGCCTTTGCCCTGATCTGGTCCTTGAGGTACCTCGCACTGAGGTCAACGCGCTTGGGGTCGAGTCCAGTCTTCTTGACCGTGGCCGTCTCCTGGTCGAGGATGGCGTCGATGTAAGGTACCGTAATCTTGGCTCCAGCGGTCGTGGCGGCTCCGTGGTAGGCCCAGTGCCAGAGCTGCGAGCGAGAGATCTCGGCGGTCGCGGCGTCCTCCATCATCTGTTTTCGCGCAAGAGTTGCATCAGCAAGAGCCCTCTGCGAAGGGAGAAGAAGGAACGCACGTTGTTGACGGGCACGCAGCCGAGTCCGCCGACCCAGTTCGCGCAGTAGTGCAGGAGAGCGTTGCAGTTCTCGCGAACTCCTGCCTCCGAGATTCCTCCAGGAACGTTGGTGTTGAGAAGATCGAGAGCGGTGACGTTGACCTCCTCGCGGCGGATGTGGTACTGCGCGCGCGAGTCAGCACAAAACCAGCACAACAGCGGAAAGGAAGAACGCACCTGGTTAGGTCCCGTCATTCCCTTGTCGAAAACGTCCATGGCGATCTTGACGAGGGCAGGGTGGGCAACCCAAGTTCCATCGTGGCCAGCAGCGCACTCGCGGGCCTTGTCGACGCGAACCTTCTCCATCGCAGCGTCGTTCTTGGCGACGTCGTTCTTGATAGGGATGAGCGCAGCCATTCCTCCGATCGCAGCGACTCCACGCCTGCGTGCGAGAGTCAGCGGGTGTAGGACGAGGAGAGGGAGAGAACGAACCTGTGGCAGGTCTTGATGAGGAGACGAACGTAAGAGTCCATGAAGGGGACAGTCATGGCAATGTGTCCACGGTCGGGGAGAACAAACTCCTTGTGGAAGCGCATCTTCTTGATGAACGAGAAGATGTCTGCGAGTCGGCGGGTTCGAAATCAGCTTGCATTCTCGGCGCGAAGAGGAGAAAACGGAACGCACAATCCCAGCGACCGCAGTTGAGTCCAGCAGAGTGCTCGCGGAGCTCAAAAATGATCTCGTCCATCTGGAACGCAGCCGTGATCGTCTCGATGAGAACGGTAGCGCGAATGCTGCCGCGACGGATGCTGAGGATGTCCTGGGCCATGCGGAAGACGTCGTTCCAAAGGCGGGCCTCTGTGGAGATCGTCAGCTACGTTCGTGCGGGAAACTCGAGCTCTGCGCGCGTACCGAGGTAGTGCTCCATCTTGGGAAGGCTGCGAGAAAGCGAGGTTAGCGAGAGTTCGTCCCGGCGGAACGGAGCGACGCACTAGAAGTAAGGTCCAGATCCGCGAGCGAGGAGCTCGGCAGCGTTGTGGAAGAAGTAGAGACCAAAGTCGAACATGGATCCAGACATGGGCTGTCCGTCAACGACGACGTGAGCCTCGTCAAGGTGCCATCCGCGAGCGCTGTAGTCCTCAACGTCAGCTCCAGCTCGCACGAGGAACACAGCGGTGCGACGAACCGAACGAGAAGAGTGGCAATCTCGGGGTTGAGCTTGTACTCCTTGCCGTTGGGGTTCTTGAAGCTGATCGTGCGGCGAACGGCATCGCGGAGGTTGACCTGACCATCAAGGTTGTTGGCCCAAGTAGGCGCGTTCGAGTCTGATTCCCCCCAAAAAAGCACCTCATCAGCTCCCTCACTCCCTCTAAACCGCACCGGGGAGACGCACCCTCGAAATCGGCCATGAACGTCTTGGCTCCAGAGTTGAGCGCGTTGATGACCATCTTTCGGTCGACGGGTCCAGTGATCTCGACCCTCCTGTCCTCGAGGCCGTGCATAGGAACGGGTCCCTGCCACGTAGGATCCTCGCGAATGAAGGCGGTCTCGGGGTGGAAGTCGGGGAGAGCTCCGGCATCGTACTTGGCCTGCTGGAGGACGCGGGCGTGGAGGAGGGTCTTACGAGTGGGGTTGAAGTTGCGGTGGAGAGTGGCGAGGAAGGCGAGGGCTTCGGGAGTGATGATCGTCTTGTGGGCGCCTGGAGGAGGGGGACAAGGTTAGTCATCTAGCGCAGCGGAAGCTCGCGGGGAGGCGGGGACAGGGGCGGAGAGAGGCCGGGGGTGACGAGGAGAGGATGGAAGGAGGAGGAGCTCACCTTCGACGGGGCCTATAGTAGGAAAGAGACTGGAGTCAGCAACGAACCACGAAAGGAGAGCGAGTGGATCGAGAGTCGCAGTCGAGAGCGGACTTGACGGGGGCTGCCCTGCTCCCTCACAGGTACCGATAGTCCAGCGCGCACTGTAGTACACGCCTGCAGTGCTGTCCCATAGCACGATGCTCCAGCAGCAGAACCCCGAAGTCGCCCGGACCGAGCAGCCCTGATTCTCGAAAGTGGAGGGAGTGCGGGGAGGCAGGGGACTGACCGAGGACCTGAACTCCAGGGACGTTGAACTGAGCCATGGCTGGGAAGAGTAAGTTGAGCTGGGTGAGGAGAGGTGGAGCTAAGCTGTTGAGTAGCTTTGCTGGGCGATGGAGGGGGGAAAGAGTCGAAACGTCAAAGTTCCCCCGCGTGATACGGGCAGCCTCGGGAGGGAGTCTGCAGTAGCCGTCTTTCTACGCCCGGAATCCTGCTCCCCAGACAGAGTGTGGTGTATACAGGAGAGAGCAGAGGAAGCAGTCACTCTGACACGAAGCCACCGGAGCTCCCAGCCATGGAGCGAAAGGAACCAAGACCGAGCACGCGTCTCGGACTCCGGACAGTCGTCTTGACCAGTTTGCCGGCATAAGTAGACCCTGCAGCATTTACAACTTTCGCTCTACATCCACTGTCTACACCCCCATCATCTTCAAGAAGACCCGCCCGATTCGCACCCCCTCGTCGCTCTCCTTCGCAAACTCCCTGCTGGCCTTCGCAACCTCTGCAGAGAACACGCCTCCCTTCTCCCGCACGTCGATGACCTTTTCCACGATATCGGTCGAGAATTCGGGGTGGCCTGAAAGCAAGGGTTAGAAAGGATCGAGCGGAAGAGGGGAAGAGCGCACCTTGGAACGTGATGATTGAGATGCAAGCAGGGTCGAACGCTCCTTCGGACGACGAAAGGCGAACCATCCCTTGAACAGGACACACCGGCGTCGACCCAACCGACTCGAAGCCCTCTGGAAGCGCCGGAACATGATCCTGATGCATCTGGTGAATCGCCTGCACGCCCGCATCAGCTTCCTCCCTC
>JANGFH010000661.1:0-15405 GCA_025758715.1 Glaciozyma martinii | reverse complement strand
TCCCCTCCCCTCCCACTCCCCGACCTCGCAGGAAGTACCTCGACCTCCCTCCCACCGCGCAACCCACCCCTCGCGAAGGAAGCTTCAGCGGGACCTTCGATTTCCGCTGCTCGACCTCCCCCCCAACACTCCCCATCGATCGCACGACCCCGTCCTTCCTATCCGCTACTACCGCCTCGACCCTCGCGATGGATGCGTTTCTCGAGCGATTGAGGAACCCGGTTGAGGTGGAGGGGAGGTTTGTGGTGGGGTCGTCGCCGTTTAGGGCTAGGAGGATGAGCGAGAGGGCGGGAAGGACGGATGGGGGACGAAGGAGGGGTGTGGGGGGGTGAGGCGGAGGTGAGGGGGTGAGGAGGCGAGGAGGGGGGAGGGGGTGAGGAGATGGGGAGCGAGAAATGCATGTTCGTGCTCGATGAGATTGGGATTTTGCGAGGCTCTCCCTGCTGAATGGCGGCCCAGCGTTCTCCTGCTTCCACCTCCCTCGTAAAAACAACAGACTAAACTACATTGTGACCATCGACGCGAGCCCAAATCCCTAATTCTCCTTCTTCATGAAGAGGCGATCCTCCGCCTCGAGTTCCTTAACCAAGTGCGGATCTTCTCCTCGCAAGTACCGATGCCACGGCGCGCATCTAACGCTTCCCTTCTCGTCAAGGAAGAACAAGCGCCTTCGTCGCTCGTTGTCCTTCTGTGATCCGTCGCAGAAGAAGGCGATGAGCGGTTGACTGCGCTCTCGACGAATGGAGTAGCCCCGTCGATCCTGGTACGTTCGCGCGAGGTAGCTCGTCATCTCGTTCCTTACCTTCCTGACGCCACTCTCGAATTGGATCACGTCCGAAGCACCTTTGCTGGGGAGAAGAAGAAAAAAACAGCGCGAGGGTCAGCGTCGACGCGCAGTTCCTGAGGGAAGGAGACGAACCGATTCCGTAGATCTCAATCGGCGCATCCTCCAAAAGCCACCGCACCTCCTTCCAGCTGATCGTATCCCGACGCCTCCACATCCAAGTCCCCGCCTCCCTCAAAGCCGGTACAAACGCCGACTGGGCGACCGCAACCGGGACCTCCTCCCCCTTCTCCCCCAATTCCCCAATGACCTCCCTACGCGGTCCGAATCGAACGACGCTGAGCTTCCCCGGCTGATGCTGCGTCCTGGCGAAGATGCCAATGCCCGAACGGCCTTTGGACCAGCGAGAGACGTCGGGCTCGCACGCGGCGAGGAAGTCGATTTGGGAGGAGAGGAATCCGTACGACCAGGAAAGGTCGATGGGGGTGGTGGAGATGAAGGGTGCGTAGTCGCTTTTGCCGAGGGCGTAGAATTGGGTGGAGCACTTCTTGGCGAGGACGTCGGAAGAGAGCTGCGGAGGGGTGGGGGTGGGGTTGGTCGGGTTCAGGACGATGGGAGGAGGGGAGATTGTGGAGGAAGAGTGAGAAGGAGCCGACTTTGTTAAAAAGAGGGGGTTAGCGAGGTGCAGGGGAATGGCGAGAGCTTGCGGGGTCGGGAGCGTCGTCCATCGATTCGCCCTGTGTCCTCGAACGTCGTCCCTCCCTCCATCTCGCCAGCTCCTCCGCTTCCCGCTCCCAATCAATCATATCAAACTCCTCCCCAAGCTGTACCAGCTTCCTGTCCGTCCTGACCGCCGGCGGTTCGTCGAAGAAGTAGTCGGCGACGTCGCGGTCGAGATCCGCTCCCAGCCCTCGCAGTCCACCCGAATACTCCATCGCTGGGAAGTCCCATCGAGCTCGCTTGGTCTCCGACTCCACTCGCAGCGCATCCCCTTCCTCTCGAGCTCGTTCGGGCCGCCTCTTGAGTTCCTCGCGGGCGAGGGAGAGAGTCGGTTCGTTGATGTGGGGGTGGAAGGAGGCCGCCGCGAGTTGCGAGGCGGAGAGCGCGGTGATGTTGGAAAGTTCGTAGGAGAGGTCGATCTGCAAGGTGGTTAGCTGCCAGTGCTGGGGTGAGATGCCTCGAGAGGACGCGCCTGGTGGAGGTTCTGTTCGAGGTCAAGCGGAGGGAGCAGAGCACGATCCGAGTCCGGCTTGGGCAAGTCCTCTTCTGCCACCCACTCGTGAGCCATCGCAGGTGCGCTGGAAGGCAGTTTGGCAGAAGAGCAAAAGAGAGAGGAGTGCGCGCTGGTTGCCCCTTCGCCTTGTCCAGCTCCAGCTCACGCCAACAGGTTGCTTTACACTGCCCAGCGGCGTGCAGCAGAAGGATTTAGACACGCCTCAGTCGCGTGGAAGCTCGCCCGGCCTTTCGAGCTGCCCTCGACGTCGGAAGCACCTCTTCCCCCACCTCCTCCTCTCCCAGCTCCCCTCATCAAGCTGTAAACGCCGCAGCAGCCACAGTGAATGCATTCGTTCGCCCGCGGGATGCTGTCTCGGAGTGTTCTGGGGGAAGGAGTGGGGTGAAGAGACCAACAGCGGCGAGGAGTCTGCTCTCAGGCGGAGGAGAGGAACGGGAGCTGACGAGGGGGAGACGAGTTCTTTGACACGCTTGAAGGCAGTGGTAGAGCAGTCTGGAACAGCTGTTTTCATCGTCCTCTGCCTCTGCTCACTTGCTGCTCCAACCAGGCTCAGACGCCCCGCTCGAGGACCTCAGCTCCTTCGGCTCTCACCTCTACTCTGGAGGATTTGACGTCGAGCCTACGCAAGGGCTTCCAGAAAGGCTGAAGCACGCCAGCTGCAACTCGAGCTGCCTTCCTGGAGGTACCTCTAGCTCAAACCCTTTGGAAGACTCTCCGCTCGCTTTCTGGCCTGCTCTTTCTCCCTCCTCCCCATCGCGCCATGTCCGACGCCCCTCCCTACACCCCAGCGACTCCACCCAAAGCTCCTCCCACCCAATCTCCGCAAGCTCAGCCTCCTCCCTCTCAAGCCAAGCGCGAGTCGCAGCAGTACTACGCCCCCGGGTCGACCTCGCGTTCTGCCCCGCAGACGACCTACTACACCCAGCCTCAGCCGGTCTATCAAGTTTACCCTGGTGGATTTGTGGCTACCACGCCTCGCACCATCCTCGTTTGCAACCACCCTCGTGAGCTCTTTCTTCCATCGACGAGGCAGGGTGAGGAGGAACAGCCGCGGAGCTGAAAGAAGGTGAAGCGAATGGAGGAGGTGGAGGAAAGCGGTTCAAAATGGTGGGGGGGGAATCAGTCGTTGCCGAGGATCTCGCTGGAGTTGGAGTTGGAGGACGGCGGAGCTCCGGAGCGAGGAGGGAGAAGCTCTTTCTTCCGACTGCTGATGTGACTTCTTCCCTGCAGGTCGCAACAGGCACACGCGCTTCACCTGCCCAGGCGTCTCCTGTGCGGTTTTCTTCTTCCCGTTCGGTAGGTCCCGTGACTCCCCCGACCAAGCCTCAGCCTCCTCCTCGAAGGCACTGATTTTGAATCTTCCCTCCAGGAATTCTCCCTTGCCTCCTCTGGACCGTCACTTACTGCGATCGCTGTACGTCCTATTTCGCTCGTGGGTGGAGAGGGAGGAGCTGATCTCGTTCTTCAAGGTGGGATGGTGTTTTGAAGGGAGGGAACGATTGCTTTGCCGGAGAGTTAAAGGCGGAGGAGAGGGATGAGAATGGAGGCTTTTTGGTTGACTTGGGTGACCTCTCTCGCATGCTGCCTCCGCTCGAGGATCCTGCTTTTGGCCGACATCGGGCTGCGCGTTCTTTCTTGCTCTCATCCCCTGAGCTCTTTCTGCGAAGAACGAGAGACCAACCTCAAGCTTGGAAGAGCCAATTACGAGAGATCCAGCTCGGCGGGTCGATTGAGAGGAGCAGAGGGAGTGGTGCGAAGAAGGATTCTCCTCCGGACTCCGGAGCTCTAAAACTCGCTGCTCCTGCCGCCTCACCGAGTGCCCTTCGTGCGTTCCGTCAAAACCCAAATGCTTTGCAGGAATTGCGTAGTGATATAAACAAAATCACGGAACCTCACTGCATCGGACGAGGTCCAAAGAATCCCGACGTCGGCATCCCCGCTTTCGGTTTCGCAGGAGAAGCCTGCACCCTCGTCGCTGGGGCAGAGATTGGCGCCGCAGACCTGGAAGGCATCGATCCTTGCTTGGCTTGGAACTGCGAAGGAATTGGGTTAGCTCGAGAGGCGGAAAGGAAGCAGCAGTCGACTCACGGCCAGTAGGTCTGCGATCGTCGCCTGGAGCTCCTTCTTCTCGTCGCGCAGCCTTCCGACCTGATTAAAAGAAGTTCAGCTCTCGCACCCTCGCCGAGCGAGAAGAAGGAGTCACCTCCTTTACCATCTTCTGGACCTCGCTCGTGAGCTGTCCACGGAACTCCTTGACGTGCGTATCGACGCCTTGCTTGACCGATCTGCGTCAATCAAACCCTCAGCATCTCTCTTGCGACCACCGAACCGAGTTAAAAACGCACCCGAGCAGCTTCTTGGTCGCTTCCGTCAACGACGGATCCATCTGCATCGTCTTGGGCGAGCTGACGGCGTTCGAGATGGATTTGAGGAGCTCGTCGGTCTTCTCGCCCTTGGCGTTGAGCTTCGCAATGAGTTCGTCGATTTCTGCATCGCAGGTGTCAGCGCTCCACCCGAAACCGCCCCAACGAAAAGCAACTCACGAGCAGCGTGCGCCGAGGAAGACTGAGTCATGAGCTCGAGACGTTGGATCTCCTGCTTCTTCGCGTCGAGCTCTGCCTTCTCCGACTTGGAGAGTCCCGTCCTGACGCCTTGCTCCTTCTCCTTCGCCGCCTGAGCCTCCTGCTGCTTCGACAGCTCTCGCGTCGTCCGAAGAATCTCGTAAATCGCCACTGAGGAGTCGACGCGTCAGTAAAACAACAAGGGAACGGAGACGTGCGAAGTGACACGCACGAGCCATCGTTCCTGCATCAGTCGGATCCCCTTGCGCGACGTCGGAAAGGATGCGACCGAGTTCCTCGTCCTTGATGATGGCGTCGGCGAGAGCTTGGTTCGGAGCAGGCTTCTTGGCGTCCTCCAACGCTTTGCTGAAGATCGCGTTGATCTGCTTGGTCTCCGCCTCCTTCGCGACGGTCGCAGCTCCGGCTCCCCAGCGAACTCGACGATCTCCGAGAGGATCAGGCGCACCTGCGAGACTCGTCATCAGCACACGGGCGAGCGAGGAAGGAGCGCGTCGACTCACCCCAAAGGCGTTGACCGGCGATCGTCATGGGAGCTCGAGGTCCCTTGACCTTGCGACTAAGGCTCGCCTTCTTGCCCTTCTCCTTCGGTTCCACCCCACTCATCTTTCGCTCCAGCTCCACGAACGGCTCAGGCTTGATGATACCTCGCGAGCTGGAGACCGTGCGAGTCATCTGCGCATCGACGGGATCGTTCGCGGTGGGAGGGTCGAAATCCGTGTCGACGGTCGTTGGCTGGATCTCGGAAGCGAGGTGCTCGTCGGCGGCGTTGAGGCGAGCAAGGAGGGCGTCGGGAAGGCTGGCGACGTGCTGCTGGATACTGCGAACTGCTTCGGCGAGTTCCTGCTGCTTGTCGTCTCGACGTTGGCTCTCCTCCGACATGAACTGCGGCAAAGAACCGACATGAGTGAGGAACGGGAGGCTGAGAACGGCAGGGACGCACGCTGGAGAGCTCGGTGATGAATTTCGAAACTTGCTGCTGGTGCTGCCAGTTCTGTTCTCCTTCTGCGAAAGGGAGAGGCGTCAGCGCCAAAGGTATTCGAGACTCGATCGGTACGGAAAGACGCACGAGAGGATTGCTGCTGAAGTTGACCGTGGATCATGGCAAGCATCTGGAGCAGATCTCAGCATCGGCTGCGAAGATGGAACTGGAGAACGCACCTCGGTCAGTTGACGAGGAGTGCGCGACGCGCCAGTGTTCGCCGTTCTTGGAGATCCTTCCTGCGATTCTTGCCGCGAATCGTTGCTCGGAGCCTGCGTTTGTGATTCCATCAGTTGGGAGAGAGCTTGCTTCTGGAGCAGGGATGACTGACCTTGCGAGCACGAGGAGTCGCGGCTGAGAAGACGTCTCCCGGGTCGCCAAAATCGTTCGTAGGCTTTGCGACGATCCGTAAGTACGATTCGAGCACGGATAATCGACTCGAGACGCACCTGGGGAAAGCCTTGAACGGTTGACGCTTGCTGGGATCTCCGACGAGCTTCTGCCTCCGTCTGCGAAGGCGGTCAGCGACCATCCAAAGCCAAACGAGATAGATGCGCACAGTATCGTTCGACCAGCGACTGAAAGGCTCGACACGCACAGTACCAGAAACTGAGGTAGTGTTGGGAGCGACGAGGCCGGAGCTCCGCGTTTCAAAACACTTGTCGACGTGTTGCCGATACGGGGAGGTGGGAATAGGTCGAACGATGTTCGGGTTGGATCGAAGGGACTTGGACGGCGAGGAGGGCAGAGGAGGGAGGTCGCAGGGTGACTGAGTGCGTATTGGTGGTGCTGAGCGGTCGCGTCCTTCGAGGAGTCGCTCGGCCTCCCTGCGCTCTCGTACGATGGCCTGCGAGGATGTCTCCGAAAAGCCTGATGCTTCTGCCTGCAGGAAAGTCAGCAAGCGGGACCGCAGCAGAGAGGAATCAGCGCACTGCCATTCGATTGAGATCGCGCTTCCACTCTTCGTACTCAGCTGGACTGAACGCGCCGCCCCGAGTCGTCTGCGTCTGGAGATCGATGTCCCGGAGCGACCGAGTACCTTCCCGCATCCTTGCGAGTACTGCCTCGCTCTGAGCTCGACGATGCCCGCTGCTGCGAGGGCTGTCGCTCCGGTAGGGCTCGAAGTTGGCTCCAAGCGAAGGAGAGTACGGCGCATGATCGAGGTGAGGTTTTGTAGGCGAGCGAAAGGAGGTAGTGGCGTGAGGAAGGGTGGGGAGAACGCCGCGAAGGCTGCTGGTCGAATTGATGCTGAGGGGCTTGGGCGAAGCGGTCGGGGCTCGTTTTGTCGAGTGATAGGCGAAAAGATCCCTATGCTCCTCGTTGAGCGGGGACGAGTTTGGCGGAATGTACCCCGAACGAGCTCCAGCGCCGAAAAGCGACGACCCTTGCGAGAAGAGCGACGCCGGTCGAGGATTGAAGAACGCGGGATCCTTCTCCTTGACGTCGTCAACGGATTGGAGAGGAGGGCGAGTCGAGTCGGAATGGGTGGAGGGCGAACGAAGGGGGAAGGCCCGACTGGGCATGGGGAGGTCGAGGACCGAGTCCGCGTAGGCGAGACTGCTTCCGGAGCTGATGCTTCGCTGATCCGCTTCGACCTTCTTGGGGAAGGTAGGAGAGCGAGACGCCTTCTTGGGCGAGGGAGGAAGAGGGAGGTCGATCTCGGGGCCTTTGCGCATCCAGCGCTTCGTGGCGTTCGGATTGGCGACGTCGATGGCACCTCTGCACAAACGTTGTCAGCAACGCCCAAACCCGAGGAGGGAATACCACACACCCAATCGCCATCATCCAGTCGATCTTCTCGGTCGAGTTGAGCGCAGCAAACAGCTCCTCCCCTCCATCGTTGAGAACGACCGCGATCGGCCTAAACTGCGAGTTCTGCTCCTCGAATTTCGAGCGCATATCGACGCAGTCGGCGAGGATGAGGGCGACGATCGAGGTCGAGTTGGAAGGGCGGAATTCGAGAGTCTCGGGGGTGAGAACGGACCAGCGACGGTCCCATTCCTTCCAGCGAGCGAGACTTTCGGCCTGGCTTTGCGAGTTGGCAGGAGGACAGAGGAGGTATCCCTGCAGCCGAAAAAAAGGCTCAGTACGATCCTCACAACGGCGAAGGGAGAAGACGTACCTCCCAAAGAATCTCCAAAGCAGGAGTCCTCGGAGTCGAGACACGACTGACTTCCCCAGATCCCACCTCGCTCGCCGCCTTCCTATGTACCCCTCTCTCCAATCTCCTCCTCTCCCTTTCGGCCCCGAAATCCGGCATCCCCATCCGATCTTCCTGCGTATCAAAGAGCGCCGCTCGCCTCTGAAGCTCAGGCGACATCCGCCTCGTCGGCGAAGGGTTTCGCGACCTCTCCTGGGCGGGAGAGCTGGAGGAAGAAATTCGGGGAGAGGAGCGCGAGTCGACGTCGAAGATGGAGGAGGGAGGGAGGGGCTTTGCGAGGGCGGCGGGTCGGTAGGTGCCGTCTGCGAGCTGTCGGCCTCCGGCTGACGAGGGGGGAGCGGGGATCGGATCGTCCAAGTATCCATTCCAGACAGGCGGAAGGGACCGCTGCGAACGGAGGCTGTCGCGGCGTGTGGAGATTGTCGCTCGCTCGCTGCGTTCCCTGGGGGGATGTTAGCGACAGGAGCGTTTCGGGAGGGAAAAGGGCGCACGTAAGAGGTGAGAGTGGAGTCGGCTCGAAGGAGAACTCGTTGCCTTGGATATCCCATTTCGTCACGCCTGGAACCTCCTCGTCGTCGTCCGAGCGCTCGAGCCGAGCGAGCTGTTCCTCGACTCGTTCCTTCGCCGACGGTTTCGCGGGCGAAGTTGCTGGAGCCGTGGACGATGCAGTGGATTGATATGATGGGGAGGAGAGGGGGTAGTTGGGGAGCGAGGGGTGTTGGATTGGCTGGGTGGGGGGGAGCGAGGTGCGAGGAGGAGAGTCGTCCAGAGGCGTGGTGCTGACGGGAGGAGAAGGATGTGAGGGGGAAATGTGAGGGGGAGACGTAGGAAGAAGCGACTGGCGAGGGGGAGTTGCCACGGGCGATGGAACGAGAGGCGGTTGCGATTGGCGAGGAGGAGAAGTGCGTGAGGCTTGAGTCGGAGTGTCAGGCAATGGCACGGCCGCTGCCACCTGCTGAGACGGAGCTCCTCCTGTCCTAGCCGAAGCGTCTCCACCAGCCCCAGCCCCCGCTGCAGCCTTCTTCGCCTTGAGCCTCTCCATCAGCCCCATCGACATGGTCACTTTGACCTTGTCCTCCCCCGCTCCGTCAGTTCCAGGGCTCGAAATCGGCTTCGACGTCGGAGAGGGCGTAGGTTTGGGTCGAAAGGGAGGGATCTCGGCGATGGCAGCGGGCTTTCGAGTCGGAGAGGGTGTGGTTGGAGACGGAGAGGGTTTGGGAGCGGGAAGGTCGGCGGTAGGAGGAGGGGAGAGAACTGCCCCCCCAGGAGTGCCGGGGAGAGGGCTTCCAGGGAGGGAAGGAGAGTACGAGCGTCCCCCAATCGACTCCGACTCCTGGACGTGAAGCTTTGGCCAGGGGCGTGGAGGACTCTGGAACCCTCCCCCCCTCCTCAAGCCGTCCTCCGATGCTGGTCCCTCCCCCTCTACTCCTTCCAGCTCCGTCTTCCTCGATTCCCAACGCGCTTCCCGCTCCTGCTTGCGCCGCTCCCGCGCGATTCGCACCGCCGTCGAGTCACTGGATGTCGACGTGAAGGAGGCGAGGAGGTCGGCGATGTTTGCGGTGGCGGTTGGAGTAGGCGAAGAGGATGCTTGGGGAGTAGGAGAAGAGCTCATGGGGTGAAGGGGGAGCTTGCCGCCGCCCGCCAGAAGGAGGCGTGTTGAGTGAGGGGGTCAGAGAGCGAGGCTGGTCGAGCAGGGAGAGCTCGAGGAAGCAGCTGTCAAGCCGCTAAGGAGCAGCTGGATCGACGAGGATCTGGCAGTGGCGTAGGTGTTGGAGGAGCAAGGATCGTGAGAAGGAGAGAGCTCGACCCCGCCCTTCGTCCCCCGCGGAGATCACGGCCTTCCCTCGAAGCTGTCGAAAGAGAGAAATTTGAGCAGGCCTTCATGCCTACGCAGCCAAAGCAGAGTACGACCAGCAGAGAGCGCGTCAAAGGACGGAGAGGAAGACCCAGCGCAAATCGACTGAATGTATGCGACGCTGTTCTTCTCTCGCTCTCGCCTGGTGCGATGGATCGCAATACTCCTTCTCTCCCCGGTGCACCTCAGCCCAAGCAACAACCAGAGATGCCAGGGGAATCCCAGAGAGAGAGGCAGACAGAGGGAGGCTTTACTGAGCGCGGTATTCGCACTGCATTCAGAACCTCGTAATGTCGCGACTGGGGAGAGGGAATCAGTGGGAGAACAGGGACTTTTGGTGAGGAAAGCTGACCCAAAGATCCAGTTGAGGAACCAGTAGAAAGCCAACGAGGCCTTGTTCCTGAACGACAGAGTTTGCGACCTTCGCAGCGCGACCATCAGGATCCACTCGCGAGGTTGCTCGTGCTGAACTCACCAGTATGCTGAACGCCACAGTAGCCCTGGATCAGAAGAGCAGTTTAGTCTCAAGCCCGAGAACGAAAGGGAAATCCGAACGCACAAGCAAGTCGTCCAGCATCCTTGACCTTCACACCTTCCTTCGCAGAGGAGCGATCGTACAATGCCGTCCAACCTCCCACGTAGGCCAATACGCCTGCATTCTTGAAAGCAAACTCCCCCGGCGGAGCTCGATTACGCACGGCCGCGTTAAGTATCCGCGCTACGTGCTTCGCCTCCTGGTTCGCCACCTGCGCTGTCGCAGGAAGCTTTCCCGAGACGAGGGCCGAAGCATCGCCAATGACGAAGACGTCCTCGTTGACGCCGTTGTCCTTCCAGATAGCGTTGAGGTGGTCGTCGACTTCGAGGCTGTTTTGGGGGGTTAGGAGGGCTCCTCAATACGGGAGGATGGAGGTACTTGTGGGTCTTGGAGTCGTGCTTGAGTTCGGTGATTGATTCGATTAGAGGGTTCGGAGCTGCGTGCGAGGTTCTCGTCAGTTTCGTTTCCATCAGAGGGACCGTACGCGCGCACCCAGTCCCGTCGACCAGACCAGCATTCCAAAGTGAACTGAGCAAAAGAAGCGTCAGCGAGGCGTAGGAGAGAAGCAGAAGCACGGGATGCACCTTCGCCCTCCTCCTTCACGTCCATCGTTGTCTGCATTCGAACGGTCAGCTCGTCGCTGCGTGAAGGACGACGTCGACGCACCTCTCGAACAGCAGTCACATGGCGAGAGTTCTTGATCTTGACTCCTTGTCGCGCAAAGTTGGCCGTCGCGTACTCGACGAGCTCAGAATCAAACGCAGCGAGAATCGTAGGAGCGACATCGTAGACAGTTCTACGTTTGCCGTCAGCAGGATGGCGAGAAGAGGAGGGATGCACGCACACTTGGGCAAGAGGAGCAAGAGTGGGGTAGTGGCGAAGGAGGTCCGAAGCGAGGAGGTCGTGCAATTCTGTTGCGGAGGTCAGCTCAGCGACAAAGGCTCCGAGCAGGTCGCCGGACTAACCTGCTGCAAACTCGATTCCCGTGGGTCCTCCTGCATCCCAACATCAGCTCGGCATTCCTTCTCAGCGCGAAGAAAAAAGCTTGCCGCCGACGATGACAAAATGCAAGAGGTTTCGGCGTTCGTTGTCGGTGAGCGTCGGTTGCGCAGCTTGCTCAAAGCCTGGAGAGAGGGTCAGTGAGATCCCATCGTGCACACCAAGCGACGTACATTCGAGAATCCGAGATCTGATCCTTCGTGCATCCTTGACGTCCTTCAAGAAGTGAGCGTACTCCTTGACGCCAGGAGTGTTGAACGTCTGGCTGTAAGCTCCGCACGCAATGACGAGCTTGTCGAACCCAATCGAGAACGGCTTCGTGCCAGGGAACGAGACTTCGGACGTCTCGCCCTTTGGATCCTCGCGAGCTGCTGAGCCCGACACGCGGTTGACTCCGGCTGTTGCTGGCATGCATTCGAGAGTCTTGGACTTGAAGTCGATGCTGTTGCACCAGGCTGCACGGGTAAAGTGAGCTGAGGGTTGCGCCGGGGCGAAGCGAGCAGCATGCCTTGGTATGAAATCATCTGGTCTCCGTATTTCCTTACCGGTTCGAGAGCGCAGCGGAACTCGAGAGTGCCAACGGCCGTGCTGGCGAGGACTTTTGGAGGGCATCAGTGCAAGATCTCGCCCAGGAGAAGGATGACGCACGAGGAGTGAACGCTGAGGAGAAGGGAGTCAGTTCCTGCGCTTGTTGCTGGAGGAGGAGGAGTCTTACCAAAGTAGGTGTTGGGAGAGACTGCAAGCGCGAGGATCAGTCTCGCCACAGGGAGAATGCGGGGAGCGCGGAAGGTACGAACCAAGGGTAACGTCGTAGGCGTTGCGGTCGACCTTGCGCATCACCTGCGGGGTTTGGTGAACAGTGCAGCTTGGAAAAGTGCTGGAGGAAGCTCCTGCGTACCTCGTACCCTCCCCAACCGCTCCCTACGATCAAGAGACGTTGTTTTGAAGCAGATGCCGAAGAGGAGAACGCTCGCGGCCCGAGGGCACGCTGACCCAAGCGCAGGGCTGGAGTTGAGCCGTAGAAGCTTGCCATCGTCGGTGGAGAGCAGAGAGTTTGAGCGGGAGGAGTCAACCTGCTTCTGCAGCGAGACGCCTTGAACTTCCTCGGCGGGAAGACCCGGCGCGAAGTCCCCGCACGTGAAATCTTCTGAGGGTGCTCGAGAAGAGGGGGAGGGGCTGGGAAACGCCGTAGTGGAGGGGCACAGCAGTTCAAGTGTGAGAGAGGGAGAGGAGGCGAGGATTCGAAAGCTCCGCGGACTTCAATCGCCACGCGGCCGCGATCTTGCGCCTTTGTTTGGTGTTTTTTGCTCGTGCGGGGTTCTTCCCTCTTGAGTTGGCCTCTGTGGGACGCGTTCAGCGGGGGGTAAACTGGGACAGTGCCCTTTCTTTGAGACCGCAAGTCAGACCCAACAGACCCACGCTCGCGTCAAAAAGGAGTTATCAACTTCGTGTATGGAGGACTCCGCTTCGTTCGCCCACTGGAAGAACAGCTACGTGCCACCACGTAGTATCGCCCTCCTGCGTACCCAAAGTGAGTTAGAAAACAAGCTTGCTCTGAAGAGACGAAACGGGAGGGGGCCTCGCCTCCAATTCGTTTCGTTGTCGTTCAACTCCTCTCAGCTCCTCTCCCTCCTGCCTTCACTCACTTTCCTGGTCCCCGACAGTACTCGACAACCACCACACACACTCGTTCCAGCCCCAACTGTCCTCCTTCCCCAGCACGCCGGGGACACCCTCCAGCTTCCCTACGCGACCCCTACACACGCCCGCACCTCTCCACGAATGAAGACCTCCTTCGTTCTCCTGGCCACGGCCCTCCTCTCCGCCACCTCCACCCTCGCTCACGCTCCCACCACCACGTTCAACGAGTTCCTCACGCGCTCGCTCGGGAACGGCACTTTCGACGAACGCTCGGGCGTCTTTACCGCCCACGAACACGAAGCGTTCGACAAGCGGTCGGCCTTCGATGCCAGCGTTGGGATCATGATTGAGCGGGACATGATTCCCGGTGGGGAGGGAGGGATGGAGAAGCGGACCATGGGGAGCGAGCCGAGGACGACGCGGGACGTCTTGAGGCGCGAGATTGAGCTCGACTTGACGGAGCGTGGAGAGATCAGCTGGCCTACCAACTTTGACGATGTCTCGAGGCTCGCAAAGCGTGCTACGAAGAAGGTCGTCAAGAAGGCGTCCTCGTCTCGCAAGTTCAGTGCGTCCTTGTCCTGCCTCTCTGTCACGCTCCCTGTCCCCAAGCTGACCCTTGCTTTGCAGGCGCTTTCATCACCTGGTACACTGGCAAGGATCTGTGCGTTTCTGCGTGTCGCAAAATCCATCCCGCAACGCTCGCTGACCTTTGTTTACCAGTCAAAACCCCTACTGCGCCGACCGCTCTGGATGGACTCCCACCGACACCTCCATGATCGCTGCTGTCACTCTCAACTGGGGCAAGAACCGCCCTGCGTGCGGCTCCTACCTCGCGCTCAAAGCTCGTGCGTCCTTTCTACTTCGCTCGCTTCGCTCCTCGCTGATTTGGGTACGTTCTCAGCCAACGGCAAGTCGGTCGTCGTCCGCCTCGTCGACATGTGCGGCGGATGCAAGCCTTCTGTTCCTCACGTGCGTTCTCTCCGCGAAGTTCGTCGTTCGCAGAGTCTCTGACACCTGGGAACGCAGGTTGATCTCAGCCAGAAGGCTTTCAAGGCTCTCTACGGTCTCGGAGTCGGGTTTGTTCTCCTCCTCCTCGCCTCTTGCGCCTCTCGTTAATGTCGTTATTCCCCTTTGCAGAAAGGTCGGCAACGTCAAGGTCAGCGTCCTAGGAAAGCCTCCCGTCGCAAGCTCTTTCAACGCCAAGCACAAGAACATCTACGGTCCCGCCGCGCTCTAGATACCCCTCGCTCCTGTCGCCAACTTTGCTGGTCAGAGTTTGTTCCTTGCGACGGCAGAATCTCCTCCCCATCACCTCCCCTTGTCCCCCATCTTTCGTTCCTCTTGTTTACACTCCCCTCCCGCGGGAACTTTGTTGTCGCTGAGCGCCGTTGCGCACTATTGGAACACGCCTATACCTGGGAACCTCGCTGAGGGTTTGCGAAGTCCCCTCCGACGCGCTGGGTCGCGTCGCTAGCTGCGAACAAACCTCGACAATTTTCGAAGGTCGAAGCTCTCTTTCTTCCCCCCACAACATGTCGCCCCAAAAGTTTGTTTACCACCACTACGACACTTTCTCTCAGACCATCTCGTTCACCGCCAAGCGTGGGCGCGAGGAGAACGACGACGAGGCGTCGCCCAAGAAGAGCCGGACGGTGAGCCTTCCTTCGCGTTCTCGTTCAACTCGTGTGATCCTGACTGAACCGCTCGTCGCAGACCTTGACTGGACACGCGCACCCCCTCCTCACCCTTCCACCCGAGTGCTCCACCATGGACGATGACATGGACCTTGGAGGAGACGTCGAGATGAGAGGCGCGGAGGAGGTGGCTGGATCCTCTTCGAACCCTCAGCACCCTTGGACTCCCGCTCCTCGCCTGCTCCACCAAGACTCGAACACGTCCCTCTCCTCTTCCTACGCCGCGTCGTCCTTCCCTGGAACCCCCCTCGACTTCCCGGAGCAGTACGGACAGCTCTCCAACAACACTCCCTACCCTTCGGCCCACAACCCCACCTCGTTCACGGACCAGAACGGCGTCACTCGCACCTTTGCCCCTTCCTCCCTTCCCAACTCGACCCCGGGGCCCCTCTCCATCTACTCTCCGACCTCCGCCTACGACCTGGACGAGGCGAGCGCGTTCGCTTCTTACGCGCTCCAGCACGGTCACAAGAGCGCGACGGGGACGATCGAGATCCAGCAGCCGGGCAGCGCGTTCACGGGCGATGGGTGAGTTTGCGTTGCGTGGGGTGGATGAGGGGCGCGAGCTAACCTTTTGCCTCAGCGTCGTTCGCAGCATCGATATGCCTCGTTCGTACGGATGGGACTCGCCCTCGCAGCGAATGGGGATGGGAATGGGGATGGGATCGCACCTCGTGTAGATCACGCTGGTCGTCTTACTCCTCCCCTCCTCTCCTCTTACGCCTTCCTCTCCCTCGACTTTCGCCTCGACCTTCGCCAACCACAGACGTCTTCGACCTCCCCTTTCCTACCTCCTTCCCTTCCCCTGTTGACATCCCTGCCACCACCCCTGCCACAGCTTGTTCCGACTTTTGTTCCTTCATTCCCCTTCAGTAGCCTCCCGACCCTTTGCACCATCTCCCTCGTTCCACGCTCGCACCCCTTCCCTCCCCCCTCCCCCC
>JANGFH010000660.1:0-10910 GCA_025758715.1 Glaciozyma martinii | reverse complement strand
GTTGGGCGAAGGGGGAGGAGGGGAGAAGAGGTCGTCCATCGCGAACGGTCCCTTGTCGCCAATCTCGAGCCCGCCCATCCCGAATGTCTGGTCGTCGCGCTCTTGCTGGCGCCTGTTCGTCGGAGCGTTTTTCGAGGGCGAGGAGGACGACGAGTAGCGGTTGGGGGTGGACGCCGAGTCGCTCTGCTGGAGGAGTTCTTGCTGCCACGTGAGACCCGTCGCCGAGTCCGACACCGATCCTGCGAGCGGAGGACGAGGCTGCGCTTTCGACGACTGCGACTGCTGCTTCCTCCCCTCCCTGTTCCCACCGCCACTCGAGCGGGTAGGGCCTGAATCGACTCGCGGGCGCTGACCGCCGCTCGGCGTCGAGCGGAGCGTCTCCTGCTGCCACGTCAAGCTCTGCTTCGGCTGCACTCCGTTGGCGCCGATCGGCATGTCCCACTCGTCGGACGAGGACGCGGCCGAGGGGCGCTGGTGGTGGTCGAGACGTCCGGCGCCAGTCGGTGGGTGACGCTCCGAGACGGGGGATCCGGCAGCTGGCGCCGAGCGGGAGAGAGGGGCGAAAGGGGAGTCGTCGAGGAGAGGAGTACGGGTGTTGACGTGGTGAGGCGAAGGGGAGAGGATGTGGACCTCCGCTGCGCCGACGTTGGAGTTCGACGGGGCGAGGGCAGGGATCGAGTCGGCGAGAGAGGGACTCGTCTGGCGGTTCCTGCGTCGTCCCCGGCGGGTCTTTGCGGGGAAGGAGGCGCCACCTGGGGTGGAAGGAAGGTCGAGACCTTCGGGTGACGACGAGGCTGGGGCGGCGGGCTTGAGGGGGCTCCCACTGCGAGCCTTGGATCGCCGGTCCTCTGACTCCTCGCCCGATACGTTCTCACTCATGGCGTCCTGACCCTGGGGCTGCTTCGACGCGGTGGCCTTGGATCGAGTTCGAGGGGTCGAGGGGGCGTTCGAGTGGCGGAGGTCCGTCGAAGGGGAAGAGGAGCCGGAGTGGGAGTTCTTGGCCTGGGGGAGGTTGATGATGCCGGGGATGGACTGCGAGGTCCTGTTCGAGTTGGTTGGGGTGTTGTTGGAGGAGAGTCGGGGGGAGGCGATACGAGAGGACGAAGGACTAGCCCCCGCTCGGGCGGGTTTCGAGGGTGTAGTCATGATGGCGCAATGGTGGTGGTGGGGAGGGGTAGAGGTGAGGGGGAGTTGGGAAGGGTTACGGGGGTGCAAGTAGAGTGTGCGGTTGGGAGTCAAGAGGAGAAGAGCTTCGGCGCAGGCCTGGTCACTTGTCCTTGTTCGTTCAACCTCTTCACTTTCGCTGAATGTTTACTTTTGCTGCTCGCTTGGCTCCAAGAATACGCGGCGTAGTGGCAGGACTACCCAGACGAGCCATCTCAACCGCTACCGTTCACCCAGCGGTGGCCGATGTCCGACAGCTCGCGCTCCCGATTGCGTTCCTCTCGGTCCAGGGCTGGGAAGGAGACGAAGGGATGGAGTGCGCTCTCTCCTCGTAGCTCCAACGAGCTCTTGCTGACCTCTCGTCTGTGCTCGCAGGAGCTGGAACAAGTGGGCAACCCTGTTCGCGAAAGCTGGCTACTCGTCCCTCCTCCTCTCCATCGATCCCACAACCGCAAAGGACACTAGCTCCTCCCAAGCCCTCCTAAGCTCTCTCGAAACAGGTGCGTCTTCCCCCTCTTCTCCCCCGATCGCGTTAACCTCCCCCCTCACGCAGAGCTCACCACCCTCCTCGCGTCCTCCGGCGGCTCCCCCTTCCCCCCTCTCCTCCTCGCCTCGGGCCCCTCCACCCTCCTCGCAGAAACCTATGTCTCCTCCCACCCCCTCTCCGCCCTCCTCCTCCACTCCCGAACGGACCCCGCACTCGCTCACTCCGAGTTCCCCCTCATCTTCCCCACGCCGCTCGACGAGTTCACGTACGAACCCAACTTTGCGATCGCGGTGATGGAGACGGAGGAGGAGAAGCTGGGAGGACGGTTGTTGGACGAGTTTGCGGAGGAGGAGGATGGAGAAGTGCAGGGGCTCGTGGGGGGCAAGGACAAGGAGGGGTGGAAGGTCGTCGAGGAGTGGATGGACGAGCATGGGCTGTGAGGGGGGATATTGTGGATCCTTAGAGGGAGCTTAGAAGGTATGTTAGACGTGAGTGGGGCGAGTTGTTGTGAATAGTCGTCGCCGGACCTCCTGCTCGCATCCTCCTTTGGCATTGGCTGCTTTCGTTGCTTCTCGACACAATCGGTGTTGCGACCTGGTTCTCGAGAGGCGCTCGTGCTCCCCAACTGATCGCGCCTTCGCAGCATGGAACAGAAAGCACGCCCTGCTTCGCACCCCTGACCTTGCTCCCTACTTCCCACTGCCCCCATCACTCACTCCCTCACCAACCAGCTCCAAATACTCCCTATGGATGTCCGTACAAAACTTCGTCAACGGCAAATCGTTCGGCTCAGTCCCAAACGGATCACTGCAAGCGCCATCAGCTCCTCGCACGCGCACCAACGAGAGAAATGAACGACGGACCTCAGTTCCTCCCCCGCGCGATCGACGCCGTAGAAGACGAGGCAGACGAGCGAAGTGGCGGGGATGGAGAAGATTCCGAGCGTGCTGACGAGTTGGAGGGGGACGGCGGCGATGTAGACGAGGAGGAGGAGTTGGAGGCTGTGGAAGGGGATCAGGCTCGGAGAGCGAACGAGAGGTGAGGTGGCCTTACTGGAGGTTGAGAATGAGAGGAATTGGAGCTGTTTGGAAGGGATTAGTAGTTTCAACGAGCGAGCGTGGATGGGAGGAAGAGGACGCACTGTCACGAATTCGCTCGAGCGCCGTGAGCTGATCCGTGTAGTCCTTGAGCCCTCCCATGCAGCTCCCCCACGTCGCTCCATCAATAACCGTCGCTCCAGGAACGTGCGATCCAGGACCAGCGATCGGTTGCGCATGGAGGACGTTCAGGCGGAGGTGGAGAGCCCGGATGAGGGCGAGAGGGAGGTTCGACGGAGTTCCGATGGTCGAGGGGAATGCGAATGGGTTCGACTGGAGGGAGAATTTGCTGGAGCTGATAGGGTCGAGAGTGCCGCGAAGAGTGTTGCTGGGGCCTGTTTCCATCGCCTTTACGAGTGCCGGGGGGAGGAGAGCGTGGAGTTGAGGATGAGAGACTCCAGGATGGTCGCGGAGGGATTGCATCGTCGCGTAAGGAAAGGCGCAGACCAGGGCGCACAGCTCGTGTACCGAGGCGATTTGCGCTGCGTTCGAAGGGGAAGGGAGGGGGAGGGCGAAGGAGAGAATGCGGAGGAGAGTGCGCGAGGTCGATTGGATGCTCGCCCAGGTTCGTCGGCCCTCGTACCACCGGCGAAAGATCAGCCCTGCTCAACGCATTGACTAGAACCCATTCTGACCTGTCGTATGACGAGCCGCTCCTAAACGAAACCATCAATCCGGTGACTAGTGGGAGGAACTTGAAGCGTCAGCGGTGCGAAGCGTCGAGGCGAGGAAGGCAGCTCACCCATGGAGAGGATCGCAGTGATGGACCCAGCACTCCCCACGTTGGGGATGTGTCCAAGCGAGTGGAGAGAGTACACGACGCAAGCCCAGACCGTGAAGAGCGCGACGGGAAGACGTACTCGCGGCCAGACGCTGTAGTCGATGAGATAGAAGGGCCGCGCAGCTCTGAGCTGGACGAGAAGAGGAGCTGACTTGTGGCTTAGGTCGCGGCGCATGTCGACAGGGAGAGTTGGGGAGAGTGGGAGGAGAGCAAGACACGAACCTCGAGCGCGTCCTCCCTCCCCGAATGACGTGGGTCAGTACTTCAATCTTCTCTACCAGACTGCTCTCCCTCTCTCAGTAAGTGCTGCTTGTAAAGGCAAATAGATTCCAATCCCGTAGGCCCTAGCCTCGCTCGACGACGCGACATACAGCGCATCCTCCGCCCGTCGACCGACCTGGAGAGAAACCCTCGCTGCTCCCTCCACCCCAAATACTCCTACAACTGCCCTGAACCCCCTCGCGGCTCCTCAGAACCCCGAAACGCGGAACGTCCACCTCCCCTCGGCGACGTCAAAGTCGATAAAGTTGGTATCCTCGAGGCTCTTCAGCCGCTTGATGTGCTGGACGAGACGAGGGTGATCCGGGTCCTTGATCGGCTTGCGCGTCGCCTTGTCCAGAGGGTGACAGTGCTCGAGCGTGATGACAGCAGGGACGTTGAGTCCCTGCCCCGCCGCCGGCTTGTCCTCCTCGTAGTCGCCCGCGTAGACGCTCGCGTTCCGATCCTCAAGGACGACGATCCCGCCGAGGAGGTCTTCGACGGAGGAGATGGTCGTGAGGTCGACGGGTTCCTGGAACGCGACTTGGCCGTACCCGACGCGACCGACGACGAGGTCCTCGACGGCGTGCAGCGCCGAAGCGGGGAGTTTCTGGAGCGTCTCGAGCGACGGCTTGGTGTAGTACTCGCCGTGCTTGAGTGCTCGAGCGGTCGCAGGTCGTCGAGGCGGCCAGTCGCCCTTCCCGTTCCCCAACTCGCCCGACTCCTCCCCGAGGTTCGCGCTGCTCCCCGCGCTCTTCTTGACCGGCGTCGCCTCCGCAAAGTCAAGCTCCTCGTCGCGGTGAGTCGAGGAGGAGGCGTGGAGAGCCCGATCGCGGGTGGGGAGCTCGAGTTCCGGGTTGAACGAGACCTTCGCGCGTCCTCCGCTCGCCGGAGCGTCCTTCGACTTTGGCGGTCCTCCCTCGGGCGATCGCTTCGAGCTCGAAAGGAAGCTGTCCCCGAGCGCCTTGCGGTCGATGATGAGCTTCTTGACGCTCGGCCTCGAGACGAACGCGTTCGGGCTCATCGCTCCCTCGTCCCCGACACCGTTCACGAGGCGCAACGGCGACCCTCGTCCCGGCGTCCCAGGGGCTCCCGCTCCCGCTCCCACGCTCGCGGCAAAGCTCAGCGGGCTTCCTCGTCCGACCGCTCCTCCAGGGCTTGCCGACGTCGACGGTCCGAATCCGCGTAGTCGAGTGATCTTGGTCGACGACGCGCGCGTAGGCGTTCCTCGGAAGCCAGTGAAGATTGGCGGCTTCTTCTTCTCAGCAGGAGGGTGGGCGGGGCCAATGCTGTTGGCGAAGAGGGGGTTGATGCCGTAGGCGTTCGCGTCGTCCGAGTTGGCGTAGGCGGCGGGAGCTTGGGTGGTGGTGGAGGCCCCGCCTAACGAGCTGCCGAGAGTGCTTCCGAAGAGGCCTTGCGGTTGAGCTTGAGCTTGAGGCTGGCCGAAGGGGGATGCCACGGGGGCTGCTGATCCGAAGAGTCCTCCTGCCGGCGCTGCGGCCTTTCCGAAGAGACCTCCTCCGAATCCAGCGCTCGCCTGGGGCTGACCGAACGGCGTGGGAGCGGCTGCGCCACCAAAGAGGCCGCCAGTGGCGGGAGGAGCGCTGGTGCCAAAGACTGGAGAGGACGTCAGCTCGAGCAAGCGAAGAGAGTTGGGAGCAAACTCACGGCCACCGGTCGGCTGAGACTGACTTCCAAAGATGCCTGGAGTCGCGGGAGCTGCAGACTGACCGAAGCTGAACCCTCCTGGGGCAGCAGGCTTGGGTGCGCCAAAGGGGGATGCTGCGGGGGTAGCTCCGAACATGGTCGGCTTCGCTGCAGCGGCTCCTGCGAGAGAAAGGTCGTCAGTACGGGTACGGCGGAGAAAGAAAGGAAGAGGACTCACCGAAACTGAACGCCTGAGCCGCCGGTTGTTGCTGCTGAGCCGGCTGGCCAAACAACCCTCCCGTCTGCGCCGGCTGGGCAGGCTGACCGAACGGGTTCTGCTGAGCAGCCGGCTGCTGCTGCTGCTGCCCAAAGATCCCTCCAGTCGCAGGCGCCGCCGTCTGCGCTCCTCCAAACGAGAACGCCGCCGCAGGCTTCGGCGCGCCAAATCCTCCGAACGCAGGCGCCGCAGGAGCAGCAGGCTGCTGAGTCTGTCCGAAGCCGCCAAAGAGTCCTTGAGCGGGCGCGGCGGGTTGCTGCTGTCCGAAGAGAGGGGCGGCGGGCTGCTGGGGTTGGCCGAAAGGACTCTGAGAGGCGGCGCCGAAGATGCTGGTCTGCGCGGGGGCTCCAAAGGCGGTAGGGGCGGCCGACTGCTGACCGAATCCAGCGCTGGCTCCGCCAAAGATGCTGGTGGCGGGAGCTGCTGCGCCGAACGCGGGCTGGGCGGGCTGACCGAATCCGCCAAAAGTAGGTGCGGCGGCGGCGGTAGGGTGCTTGCGGTTCGCCTGGTAGTCTTGCAGTCGGAGTTCCTGAGGGAGGGCAGATCGTCAGTCGAGCTCAAGCGAATTCCAAACCAAGGAGCACGCACCTCGAAAGAGTAGTTCTTGTACTGGTCCATGCAGCTGATGCTCTGGTGCAGGAAGACCTCGGGCGCCTCGTTCCCCTTGGCGCTTCTGACCTCCTCCGGCGTCGCCTTGAACGGCACGATGGCGGTTCCTCCCTGTCCAGCCGGAGCGCCGAACGTCGAAGCAGCACCTGCGTACCCAGCACCATCAGCTCCACTCCTCCCACACGCTCCACAAGTCGACGCACCTCCAAACATCCCTCCAGCCGCCGGCGCAGGAGCTCCAAACCCTCCAAAAGTCGTGGCCGGTTTCGGTGCTCCAAAGAGTCCTCCACTCGCCGGAGCCGCCGTCGTCTTGGGAGCTCCAAAGACGGAGCTAGGTGCGCCTGCTCAAACAGTCGTCAGTTCCACCCTCGCGATCCACCGTAGCGAGGAACGCACCTCCAAAAGAGAACCCAGAGCTCGCAGGAGGAGCCGCCGCCGCGCCGAACAGACCTCCTCCACTCGATGCGCCGAAGGCAGACGCCGCTGCAGGTTGGCCGAAAGCGGTTGTAGCTGCTGGTGCGCCGAATCCTCCTAAGGTTTGGCGGAACATAGGAGAGGGAGGGCGAATAGGGTGATTGGTGGAAGTGGCGTAGGCGGAAGAGGGGCAGAGAGGGAACGAGAGGTTTTAAAGGGGGGAGAAAAGAGGTGGAGTCAGTATCGTGCAACCCGCCATTGTACGGACAGGTTCTCGCTCGGGGGTTTCTTCCGCGTGTACTCACCGAATCCACCAGCTTGAGGGGCAGGCTGGCCAAAGGCGGGAGCTGCTGGAGCACCGAAAGCTGCAAGCCCGGCGGGAACGAGGCGCGCCGAGGGAGAGTTGATTGTGGTGAGGGTGTCGAGGGAGGGAGTGGGTTGGGGGGAAGGAGGTAAAGCGTCAGTCCCTGGTCTTCGATCCACCCACGGCCAGGACCACCGCCTGCTCCAGGAGACTCGACTGACCTCCTGCGGCGGGAGCACCAAACCCGCCTCCTCCTCCAAACAGACCCTGCGCCGGTTGCTGCTGCTGTTGCTGCTGTTGTTGCTGCTGCTGCTGTTGACCAAAGGCGCCAAATCCTCCTCCGCCAAACATTATAGAAGGGGAAGGGGGAGCGGTGAAGGGGCGGAAAGGGGAGGGGACAAAGGCGAGTCGGGGAAAAGGAAGAAGGAGGGGAGAGGTGGTGTACGGTAGGCTCGCTGGGGAGGAGTGAGGGTTGTCCTTGAGAGTCTGGGCGACGACGGCGCTGGAGAAGGAGTCGCGGTGAGGTGAGGGAGAACAGCGAGCGCCCAAGGCGAGAGTTGGTGCTCGAGTTCACTCGCTCTCGCGTGTTGAGACTTTCGTTCTACTCCCCTTCTTCCTTGTGAACACAAGTCGAACGAGGACGACGGGGGACTCCAGGAAACGGTAATGTTGCAGGGATTCATACAGGCAGCCAAAAATGCAAGGTGCAGAAACTACAGTGCGGAAGAAAGCAAAAAGGGAGGAGGGCGGGGTGTTGCGAAGGAGGGGAGGACTGAAGACAACAGCGTTGAAGAAAGGGGACCCTACACGACCAGGGTAGTAACCAGGGAGAAACTAAACAACTACGAGAAAGAGCCCGACGCTTCAAGCCGGCTGGAAAGGGTACGGAGGCCACGCCAACCCCTCCTCCTCGATCAACGTCTCCTGCTCGTCGTCGTCCTCGTGCCCGAATCGAGGCGTACACACACTCGCCCTCCGCGGGCCCGGATCCCTCTTCATCGAGCACGCCTCGCACATAGCCGTCGCAGACTGGCACGCCCCGCCGCAGCTGAACCGGTGGAACGGGTCGACGCGGAACGACGACGTGCCCGTCGTGGCCGACGAGACGGAGCTCGCAAAGTAGGGCGACAAGGGAGAGTTGATCGAGGAGGAGGCTGAACCGTCCGAGGTTCCACGCATGTGACGTTGGTAGGAGTTTCCGCGGTAGGGCGTGATGCGAGGACGTGCGGAGGCGGCTGAAGGAGTGGGGAGGGATTGGGAGAGAGGGGAGGTGATGGGAGGAGGGAGGTAGTTGAAGGAGGGGGTGATGGGGATGGGAGCCTCGGTCGAGGGATCCGCAGGGTCGCGCGTGCGAAGGCGGCCTGGAGGTGCAGCCGAGAGCTTCCATTCTGGCGTAGTGGGCTGGCAGAACGCTGCGTCCGTCTGAAGGGAGATGGCTTCCCAGGCGATTCGACCGTCGCGAAGCTTTTCAGCAAAGTCGGCGAACTCTGCAAGACGGAAGAGAGGTCAACACGTGCACGAAAGCCGTGATCGGAGGAACGCACCATCGACGACGCCTGCCATGGAAACGAAGAGAGGTTTGGCAAAGAGGTCGATGAAGCCAACCTGGCTCTTCGCCTGCGCCTTGGTATCGCGCGGGTCGAGCGTCATGACCGAGATGGGCAAGCCAAACTCGAGCTCGATCGAAGCCTGGACGGTCCACTCGTCGATGAGAGCGGTCGACCAAGCTCGCGAGATGCGATGAGGTCGAGTCTGTTCGACAAGCGAGTCAGCTCCAGTCGCCAGAACGAAGGAAGAGCCAAACGCACAGGATTGCTGATGTCGGCGCACTTGATCAATCCCGCGCAAAGCAGCAGTCGGTCCTCCTCCAGCGTCGACGTCTTCGACTCTCTCTTCTCTCCAAGCCGCTTCCCAAGGTCCGTGAGCTGGTTGACGAACCCGAAATGGCGACTCATGTCCGTCGCGAGGATCGACGCTTCGAGGACCTTGCGGAACCCCGTCGCAAGCTCGCCCAGTCGTCCAAAGTCACCGCCGAGGAGGTATCCAAACTTGTGGCGACGGAGCAAATGGATGAGGGTGATGGTGTGGAAGTTCTCGAGGACGGATTGGTCGTTGTAGACCTGAGCGACGGGAGTGTGGGCGTTGACCTGCGAGTCGCAGCTCGTCAGTGACTGGCAGTTGAGAACGAGAACGAACGACGCACCATGTAGGCGTTGCTGAGTCCAGGGTGGCCGATATCGTGCCCAATCGCCGCGACCATCAGCGCAAAGACGTCCATCGGCCGCAGGAGCTCGCCCATCCCGCCTTGCTCGACCGCTCGGTTTCGCCGCCACTTGCGTCGACCCTCGCCGAGGTTGAAGTCGTAGTCGTCCTCGCAAAGGAGGTGGAGCGACGGCGCGAGACCCATGCGGACGAGGAACGAGTAGCACGCCTGCGTGACGTCCGCCGCGTGGGCAAAGTTGTGGTAGCTGTTTCGAGCGTGGTAGGCTTGGCGAAGGGAGAGGAGAAAGGCGTTGAACCGATCTGCGGGAAAGGAAGAAGTCAGCACGACGCCCCCCACTGCTGAGAAAGACGAATTCGCACCGAGGTCAAAGTCGATGCCTTCCATGTTGCGCAAGCTCTCGAAGATGAGGCCAACGCACTTGAGGAGCTCGTCGGGCGTGCAGGCCATGGCGTTGAACGACCAGAGCTGCAAGTTGGCGATAAACTTGGTCCGCTTGCTCTCCGACATCTTGGGGAATGCGGCGGCAGACGGCACTGGAGAAGGCGGCATGGTGAGGTAGCTCGGCGTTTCTGCGAGGGTCGACTGAGCCGAGTTGTACGACGCAGCCTCGGAGACGGAGGTGTGCCTCGAGGAGTTGGGAGAGGAGCGAGGCGAGGCGGGGATGGCGGGGAGAGGGACGGAGGAGGTGGAGGGGCCTGCGACGCTCGCTCGAAGGTCGACCGGTTTCGAGAGAGGGGTGGCGCAGAGCGCTAGCGAGTGGGCGAGGATAGAAGCGAGGTGTCGGCCCAATCTGCGGTCAAAAGGATCAGCTGCGGCTCCCTCCCTCCCAAACAATCAAAGGACGCACAATCGGTCTTTCCCGCCCTTCAATCCGGATCCCACAACGCCCGTCTCCTTGTCTGCAGCATCTGGACCGACCGCCTCCCTGACCTTCTTGCTCAAACTCCCCGCGCCGTACGGTCGGTGAGATCCGAGGCCAAGAACGCCGACGTCGACGCTCCTCCGCCGCGATAAGTCGACTGCATCGCCTTCGAAAGGGCTTTTGGCGGTCGGGGAATGAGGAGAGGAGAGTTGGTCGGGGAAAGGGGGAGGAGCTTGGGCCGGCCGCAGGCTTGTCAAGGCGCTCTGAGATCCGCGCCTGGATCCTGGAGTCGAGTCGGAGGATCCTCGTCGCGAGATGGATCCTCGAGAGGACGAAGTTGGTGAAGGGGTCGATCGCGCAAAGTCCCTTGGAACCGTGGGGTCGGGAGTCGTGCCAAAGGGCGAGGTGAAGACGATCGTGCTCTCCCCCTCGCCCGCTGCGTCTCTCTCCCCTGCTCCAACTAGACCAACTCCCAGCGCCACCGGTGTGATGACTTGACAGTGCGCCATACGGTTTGCGGAGAGGGTACTGCCGATGAAGGGAGGGCGGCCGTGCTTGCGGCGCGGTGCAGAGGAGGCGGAAGATGGGAAAGGCGGAGGCGAGGGGAGGTCGGCTCTGGAGGTGAACGGGGCGGGTGACTCCTCGACTGAGTCCTCTTCTATTGCTGTTCGGGGAGTGTGGGTACGCTCAGTTGCGCCTGGAGGAGAAGGGCGAAGGGAGAGAGCTGCCGTCGAGGTCGAAAGGGGGGTCGAGTTGACGATTTCCTCGGGGTACTGGCGCGAGGGG